>RJWJ010041469.1:0-13484 GCA_004363605.1 Indri indri | reverse complement strand
AAATGAGATATATATTGCTAGTCAAAATGCAAAAAAGGAAACATCCCTTAAAATTTCTCTAATATAAAACTTCAGAAGAATTTACTCCTATATGTTTTCTTTCTTTAAAATGTGCTCACTCCTTAATACATACCCATAATTATTCTTGAGTGTCTTTTTGTTCATCTCCTCTCAAGGTGTTCTTTGTTAAAACACTAAGTGTTGTTCAATACAGCTTGGGCATATCCTATCAAGGTCGCGGATTCATTGTTAATGAGAATGCGGCTTGCCTGGACTGGTGCATTTAAATGGCTCTGCTTTGTCATCGCATATTTGATAGTAAAGGTTATTATAATATTATTAACTAGCAGACTTTATTTTTGAAAGCAGTTTTAGGTTTGCAGAAAAATGAGCAGAAAGTATGGGGTTCCCATGTACCCCCCACCCCGACACCAGTTCCCCCATCATTAACATCTTGCATTAGTTTAGTGCATTTATTACAATTGATGAGCCAATATTGATACATTATTACAGTTTGGATTAGGGTTCACTCCTGCTGTTGTACATTCTGTGGGTTTTGACAAATATAGAATGACACGTACCCACCATTAAGAGTATCATGCAGAATAGTTTCAGTGTCCTAAAGTCCCCTGTGCTCGTCCCTCCCCCTCCCCAACCCCTGACAATGGCTAATCTTGTTACTGTTTTCATAGTTTGGCATTTTTCAGAATGTCATCTAGTTGGAATCATAGAGTATTTAGCCTTTTCGATTCTCTTCTTTCTGTAAGTAATATACATTTAAGGTCCTCCATGTCTTTTCATGGCTTGATCATTCATTTCTTTTTATTGCTGATTACCACTCCACTATACCTGATAGCTTCTGAAATCGAGATAGATTTGGAGAAATCTTGCAAACATCTTTCTTCATTGCCACCTGTGGTACTTCCTGACCTCTACCTGTTTACATAGCAATGTCTATTTCATTAGAGAACAGGCATGTTTTACAAGAAGGCAAATTCAGTATAGTCCTGAGGGAGAAGTTTTGCCGCAGCACTGATCTCTAGTTAAATTAGTCTCATCAAGATTGGGAAATTGTTTCTGACTATTCCTTGAGAGAACAAGTTTCTCTTTATTCATCCAATGGGGAAGGCGGAAACCTAAAAGAGTCTTTCCAGGGGACTCCTCATTAAAGTGGAAAAAAAAAGGAGAAAAAAAAGTTGTGTTTCTTGAAATTTTGGAAACAATTTTTTTCTCATTCATTAGAAGTACACTTCAGGACATTTGACATATGCTACAATTTCCCATGCTTCCTTAGCAAAATACATTTCCTTTAGAAGGATTTATCAATACCTTTCAAACAGTGACAAATGCAGTGTGTTATTTATCCTTTTTAGTATAACTGATTTTTGAAATATACAATATTACTTTTTTATTATCATTGTGCTATAAAATTCTCTTGTGCTTTCCTTTTAGTGGTATGTTTAATAATTGTCTTGTTTTAATTTTTCTTAAATGACATGGTTCTGTATAGTGCTGTTTCTTCACTTATCCTTTAGTAATTCTTTTTTCCTTCTGGGTTTTCCATAATGCATCTATAAACTTATTTCCTTAAAAGCTGATAGGTAACTGTAATTATTAATACAACATAGAGTTTATTGGTGGTGAGCAAAGACAAGCACAAAACCTGTAATACAAGCAAGGGGTAGGATAGCATTCCATACACATATTCTTTTTTGAAGGCATGCCTACCCTAACCTTCATTTCCCAATCAAGGTTTGTTTGTTTTATTTCAGCATATTATGGGGGTACACATGATTAGATTACGTATGATGCCCTTGCCCCCCCGCCAAGTCCGAGCTTCAAGTGTGTCCATTCCCCGGGAGGTGCACATCGCACTCATTGTTTGTGCATATGCCCATTCCTTTCTCCCCCTCCCCCCTCCCCGTGCCCAACATCCAATAAATGTTATTCTTATATGTGCACTTAAGTGTTGAGCAGCTAATACCAATTTGATGGTGAGTACATGTGGTGCTTGTTTTTCCGTTCTTGGGATACCTCGCTTAGTAGAATGCGTTCCAGTGCTTTCCAGGAGAATACAAGAGGTGTTATATCACCATTGTTTCTTAAAGCTGAATAGTACTCCATGGTATACATATACCATGTACTCCATGGTATACACAGTTTATTAATCCACTCATGTATCGGACATTTGGGTTGTTTCCACATCTTTGTAATTGTGAATTGTGCTGCTATGAACATTTGAGTGCAGGTGTCTTTTTCATAGAGTGACTTTCGTTCTTTTGGGTAGATGCCCAGTGATGGGATTGCTGGATCAAATGGTAGTTCTACTTGTATCTTTAAGGTATCTCCATATTGCTTTCCACAGAGGTTGCATTGGTTTGCAGTCCCACCAGCAGTGTATGAGTGTTCCTATCTCTCTGCATCCATGCCAACATTTATTGTTTTGGGACTTTTTGATAAAGGCCAGTCTCACTGGAGATAGGTGACATCTCATTGTAATTTTGATTTGCATTTCCCTGATGATTAGAGATGTTGAGCATTTTTTCATATGTTTTTTGGCCATTATTCTGTCTTCTTTTGAAAAGTTTCTGTTCATGTCCTTTGCTCACTTTTTGATAGGGTTGTTTGATTTTTAGATACTTCTTTATGAAGTATAAGAGCAGCAGTTTGGTTCTAACACCTAGTTGTGGTGGTGGTTAAATAACGCCACTATTTGAGTCAAAATTCATAGAAGTACATACTAAAGAAAGTGAATTTTACTATTTATAAATTAAAGTAAAAAGAAAAAATTTAAAAAGAACTTCATATCACTTAACTGCATTTCTCCACAATTTCTGAAATATAAAAATTCTAAAAATGTTGTTTCATTGAGCTGCTGAAAGAATTGCCAAGGAACACATTTAGGAGAAAGCAGATTTCTAGCAACTAGGCCAGCCAAGGCTTACTAATTTGTAGATAATAAGTGATTGAACCTTATTACATAGTTGAAGATGGTTGAAGTTTCAGAGGTTTAGGTTATAATGAGATACATTCTTATTTAAATTCGAAGCACTATGTTATTTGATCCTGTGAATCTTTTTATTACAAAGATCATGTAATATACGGAGATAAGAACATATGAGAAAATCCCCAGTATAGTCTCATTCTAATACTCTTGGGCTTTTTGCCAATGACACTCTTGTGAAAGAGTAGAAAACTCTTATTTCCCAGTACATGTTGTTCTTATCAGGAGTTGAAGGGCAACAAAGCAAAGACTGTAAAAATATAGGCACCTCAGCAATTATGCAAGATATGAAATCACAATGGAACTCCAGTTATTGAGACCTGACCCAACTGAATCCCTAATTCACTGGGGTTGTATGGAAGACAGATGGCTGGTTTGACAATGGAATCAGGTATGGCTACAAATACGAAACAGAAGAGGATAATGGGGAAGTAGAATCAACGAAAAGGGCAAGGGCAAGGTGAGACTCCAATTAAGCTAAATAGAGAGTATTAAGGACATCTACTCAGAAGGAAAACTAGGGAGAACACAAAAGACAAAACTGAAGCTGCAGGAAAAATAGTCAGGGGAAATAAGAAAGGCCAGAAGTTAAATTGCTGTGTTTGTTTGGAGGGAAAAGGACGTATGAAGATGTTAATTAATTCATGCGAGAAAACATGAATCCATATGGCCATGTATATTCCAAACTAATCAATTGAGCCTTTGATATATCTGAAATATTCAAACCCCCAAGTTATCCACATTCTCTTGTCTGTGGTGGTTTCAGAACTTATCTGTAGGAAAGACTTAGGGATAGCAATCTGGTTGGAAAAGAACACCAAGAGATTTATCACCAAATTATGTTTTTATATAAGTGGCATTATTTTTGTTTAAATGTAAGTTATATAAAAATAAATATAACAGGCTTTTCTAAAGAGGCTTCTATTAATATGTTACATGATATTTATAAATACTTACAGGTCATATTATTTTATTATTATGGGATCATGCTTGGGAATGCTTTTGGCTACAAGTTACAGAACATTTGGCTAGATGTTAGACAATGAAGACTTTATCTTAAAAAATAAGAAGTTGAGAGGCAAGCATTTCTATATTTGGTACAGCAACTCAACAGTGTCATCTGCTCCATTGTCCTCAGAGTATTGTAGGTTTGCCTTTGGGTATGTTACCTCACGATCTCAAGATGCCTACCAAAGCTGCAAACGTGACAACCTCACATAGTGGCATTCAAATCAGGAAGGAAAGAGCCTTCCTTGAGGTTCTGCCTTTTGTTTTGTTTAGTTTGTTAATTTAGGAGAAAATCTGTCCTAGAAGCCCCTGGATGATTTCTTTTTACATTCATTGGCCAGAACTGGGTCATATCCACCATTAGGCCAATCAGAAGCAAAGTGGAATAGAATTGTTATGACTGGCTTAGCTGGATCATGAAGTATGCCCTTCCCCCAAATCAGGGACTGTTACCTAAACACAGCTGTGTTCTATCAGCAGGGAAGAAGCAGGGGCCACCACACAGCTACAGAGGGTTTATGGTGACCTGCAAGAACTACATCTCCCCAACAACATATCCCTGGGCACCATCATTCTTTGTTTTATCAGTTACAGATTCTTGTCTCATCCATGGATTCATGAATTTTTAGTCAACCTAGAAAAATTTAGAGAGTAAAAATTACTCTGGTCTCTAGGAACATATTTCACATACTTTCAGATCAAAGCTGAAAAAAGATAAGAATCACAAGTTACACCTGGCCTCAGATACAGGTTTTTAGTCATGATCAGGGAATACCTCTTAGATTTTTTTTTATTTCAAAGTATTATGGGGATACAAATATTTTTGATCACTTGGATCACTTTTATAATGCTTGAGTCATGGTTATAAGTGTTCCCATCACCCAGACACTGTTGGCAGGACTGTGAATTAGTACAACCTCTATGGAAAACAATATGGACATACCTCAAAGAACTAAAAGAAGATTGCCATTGATCCAGCAATCCCACTACGGAGTATTTATGCAAAGGAAAAGAAGTCATTTTATCAAAAAGACACCTGCACCTCTTAGATTTTTACTTAGGAAAATGATTACCCCATGGTATGGTTTCAGAGGCAACAGGGAAGTTCACCATCTTGCTCCTAATACCTGGAATTCCTGGTATCTGGAATTGCACCTTTAGAACTGTGTTTCTTAGACTGAGACTTTCCTCATGTTAAAATGTAATTGTCTGTAGGATGGATAATTATTTAAGTTCTACATTATTACATAACAGTGTAAACTAATTTTGAGTTATCTCCCAAGAAACAACTTTCCTTTGGGAAGCAGGAGAGAGAGGTGCTATGATGAATATTAGGATATGTTAAAGTTGGAACTGAGTTGGCAGAAGGTTAACAGAGGCACATTAGAGGTTTCAAAGACCTACTTCCCAAAACCCAAAAAAACTGTTTTGCACTTCCAGTCTTTGAGTCATTGTGCACTTTTATTGGAAAATGAGAATTATACTATAAATTCGACCCTGGAAAAAGAAAATTACTTTTGTACTGGGATCCCATTCTCTTTTTTAATTTTTCTGATTTTCTTTCTTAAGCTTGATAATTAGTAAACATTTTATGGCAGGTATCTCCCTTTTTTTTCTAAGTGAGTTTTCCTATAACTTCTCTAGAATTTAGGTATGGTTCAAAATCTTCCAGAAAGCAGACTCTAGCTGTAAAGCAAAGTTAAATGTAATATTATGGGCTAATGCAGTAAGGTGGCCATTTTCAGGAAGCAGAAGAATTTGGAAAGAAATCCAATTATAACATCTGAAAATTATCTTCTGGTTATCATCTTGAACCACTCAAACCTACAATTTTCTTTTCAGGTAATTTTGATAAAACACTAATCTCATTTGACTGACTCTAAATGTTAATTTATATCTATCCTGATGTTAACTTTCATATATTAGGTTATTAAGTATGAAATATCCCATTTTCTTTTTTTTTTTTTTCTTTTCTGGTTTTTATATTTTTAGAGGGTTCTAAAAAACACAAAACAAAACACGGCAACCAACCATGACAGTTGATATCTCTGACATTCACTTTGACACTTCTTGTTTTATTTTTATTGTGAAGGTACATTCTCAGTCTTTCAAGTGCATGTTTTGGCTCATGATTATCTTTCAAAAAATGTTTAGAGCAATTACTGTGAAACCATGGATAAGTCAAAAATTTGTGTTACCTTTAAATATTAGTTCTTTTGTGGAACCAATGTAGTGCAGACAACTTGAAATATCAACGAAGTGTTTGGGAAGGGTGTGGCCAACGAATACACAGAACGTCGATGATTTGAGAAGTTCCGTTCTGGTGATTTTAATCTTGAAAATGAGCCACGTGGGTGACCTGAGACCAAGGTGGATAATGACGAGCTGAAAGCTGTAATGGAAGCAAATCCATTTCAACTTATGTGCACATTAACAGCAAGGTTTGAGGTTACTATTCCAACAATATTGGACCATTTGAAACAAATGGGCAAGGTAAAGAAGCTGGATAGATGAGTACATGAATTAAACAAGTGTCAGAAGAGAAATCATCTTGAAGCTTGCCTTTCTTTGCTGTCACAACATAAAGGTGAACCATTTCTATATCTTATTGTAGAAATAGCCCACATGGCTCATTTTCGAGATTAAAATCACCAGAAAGGAACTTCTCAAACCATTGACATACTGTTCGTTCATTATCCACATCCTTCCCGCTTTGATGATATCTTGAGCTGTCTGCGCTGCCTTGGTTCTATGATGGAACTCATATTCGAAAAATAACATGAATTTTTGACTTATCCATGGTTTCACAAAAATTGCTCTAAAAATTTCGAAAGATAATCACAAGCCAAAACATGAGTCTGAAAGACTGAGGATGTACCTTCACAATAAAAATAAACCTAGAAGTGTCAAAGTGAAATGTCAGAGATATCAGCTGTCAAACTGAGTACTTAAGGAAATGGAACATTTCATACTTAATAACTTAATACTTCCCAGAGACCAGAATGGTTTGTCACACAACTGTGTGGAACACACTAATACTGTGCAAGCAAATGACTGGGGAAATTTCATTGATTAGATACTAATCCATCTAGCCCACATTTACATCAACATGTAGGATAATACAGGGCATATTTCAAACTCACATTAGAACCCTACAGCTTTTAATTAAGCCATTGAATCAACATAATCATATTTTTCTATTCTGCTTCATATAAGAAAATTATGATGATTCTCAGAATAGCATGTGCATAGATTTCTTAGAGGCCCTCGAGCTAAGGTGCTGTTTCAGTGCCCAAGACAAGAAACAATTGTTGCTATTTGAATTTTCTAAGAACCCTGAAAGAAACCTTTGGTTTGTGAAGCCAAAGGGAAATATGTACTTTGTAATGGTCTGGTGAATCTGGGTAACCGTGGTCAGCCACACTGGTAAAGCAGGCAGAGCTCACTCTGGGGCAGCTGAATAATTCTCATTGTTCATATAAACTGTTTAGAATTCAAAACATAATTTTCATAATAACCCCTCAAAGCTTTTATTACTATCCCTTGAGGCTCAGTGAAGTTCAGTAAAGACCAGATTCATGCAACTAATACACAGTACAGCTGGGCTCAAACACAAGTCTGCCTGTCCCTATAGCCTACAGTCTTTCTATTACACCAATACTTTCTGCTCAGCACAGCCTAAGGGACTCCTGGGGGGTAATACCATTTCAAATAAGTCATACAAATTGATAATATTTGGGTGAACATGATGGCAGTAAGTTCCCTCCATTGCAAAACTCATCGGTTGGACAGTGATGGTGTATGGATGGATCCACATTTCTAGTATGATTGTTCTACTGCTGTGATTGTTCTTGCTGTTTAATTACATAGAGGAAGAGAGTTTCTCCATGGAAATTGTCCAGTGAAGAAACAGGAGTGCTCCTGAATAAGAGTTAACTGTTAGAGCAGCAGCAACATTTGACCCACACATCTTGCTCCTGAAGTTGTTCTCTGTGCTCTAAAGTTACTTCCCATACTTTCCTGGAAAAGGAAGAACATGCTCTGCTGTTAGACTTGAAGCACATACAAAAATCACTCCAGTCTCAGAAGCAGTGGTGGCCACTTGCCCATTTTGTATGGGCATGAATGTTTCCTCTTCTTTCCTTAAGTTAGGAAAGTTATTGATCTGCTGAGGGATCCCAGGTAGTCCTTGGTAGAGCACAGTGATTAAAGGAGTGGTCTCTGGAGCCAGACTACCTGGATTCAAATCCTGGCTGGACCATATGATCAAACGATTTTCTGGATCTCTGTTTCCTTGACTGTAAAAAGGGAATGATCAATTTTCCTTAGAGTTATATAATTACCTAATTTAATATAAAATAAATCACTTAGGATTTAGCACATAGTGAATGCTTTATGAGTTTTAGCTATTATTTTTCTCTAGCCAAGAGCATGCAACATTCATAAAAAGCTATTTACTTAGTCTCAGAATCCACAGGGCTTAGTAAAAGGCACCAGAGCTGTAAGAGGTTTAAGAAAGGATCTTGGTATTTAAGAATATTACAAACCAATTAAGAAGACAACAAATATAAGTGAAAAAGATAAATAGCAGTACTAGCAGGACCAGCTACTGTGCTAAATGCCTGCCATGCATTATCAAATTTGCTGACAGATGATCCTAGACAGATACTATCATTTACTCTTTACAAATGAAAAAAATGAGGCTCAAAGAGGTAACCCCTGCTCTTAAACACTATGCATCCGACCTTACTACATACAAAGAGATGAAACCTCAGTTTCTTCAGTTCCAACATCTCCTAAAGTCAAAAGAGTCTATGTGAAAATCTTGGAGATATTATCGAGGAAAAGAAGCATCTGAACAAAAGCAAGGACAGCCTGGGGAGGCCGACTCAGGGAGGCTGGATGCCAGGACCACGCAGGGCTTTCCAGTGTTAGCGCTGGCCTGTCTCAAACTCTGGTTCATTCCCAACACCCACCTTTCTTTCTTCCATGGTACAGACTCCAGGGACCCAGTGAGCTCTCCTTCAGCTTTCCATGATGCCATCACTCTCTCCGTTCCTCCAGCTTGTCTCCACATCCCTCAAGATGCTGCAGCCCTCCCCTCTTACCATGCCACCCCCAGATCTCCCCAACTCTCACGGCTCCTCAAGGCCAGCTCAAAGACTCTGTGTCCTTAAGCTATTGCATGTCGGTCAGTTTGGAATGACAGGAAATAACCAATAATCAAAATAAGAAAGAACTATATACAAGTTTGTGAATCTTAGAAAGTTCTTATAGTCATCCCTGGTTGACAGCTGGTTTCCTATCAAGAAGTTAACATGACCTTGTGTGTTTGATTTTCTGCTCTAGATCCACACAAGGGAGTTGATGATAACTCTCTTCCCACCTCTTTCTTCCTCGTGTCTTAGACTAAATATTCTTTTGAATAAATGAGCCAACCAACAGAGAGACTCTCCTTTAAGTGGTGTAAACCAGAGCAAATCAACTCTACCTGAGATGGAAGTACATTCATGCTGAAGGCTTGGAATAAGTCTTAGAAAAGTTACTCTCCATCACAAACGTTCTCCATGGACAAACAGAGGCAACAACTCCTTCTAATGCATGAAATTACTCTACAAATAAACCATGGAAAACTGAAGGAGCTGAATTTTGGGAATTTGCATATTTCTGACTCACTCTTCAGAAAGGATCAATGTTAATTTTGGTAATCCCTAGGGAAATTGAAACCACAGGGGGAAAAAATACTGCTTAACCTATCTCTGGACTCTATGGATAGCTTCACTTTCTTACTCAATTCAAATGTTTCATTTATTTATACTAAGATGTATTTCCAATAGGATTAAGGTAGTCAATTTGCATAGATGAGTGAAAACCAAAAGCCAAATACGATCATAATTATAAACGTGTCTAGCTTAGAAGGCAGAGGGAAAGAAGAGTGGTTGCTCAGACCTGGAACAATTATATTTCAGAGAATGATCACTCAAAACACATAGAAAGATGTGTTTTTTTGTGGGAAATAGATTTATAAACAGTTTCATTTTCATTCAAAGTAAAATCTCAAATCATCTCTACTGAACAAAAAAAACCCTGTACTTAAAATGACAGGCATTTTATTTCACTAAAGTACAGGACGTCAAACAAAGGTTTGGTTGCCTTGGTGACAAATTATTGTCGAAAGAGATACATATCTCATGAAAAGGAGATATAAAATGCTTTCAATATGCTATATGCATTACAGAGAAGTGGAGAAATTAAAATTAAACTGGATCAAACATCAATTTTGGAACTGTTTACAGATATATCCTGGCTTGAGCAAAGGTTTCCTGATGCTACTTTATATTTCTTGAGTTGCTAAAAGCCTTCCTATGCTGTCGTACAATTTATTGATAACCAAGAAGATTTTATGAAAAGTTTTTAAATTTCAACGTCTTAATTTGGCGTCACATAGTTGTATCCCTAACTGCTCAAATGACTCGCTAAAAGAGACCTTGCTGAATATTATCAACATGTCTATTATTACTATGCCATAATGTATCCTAAGTACACTAATCTAAAATGTGAAGAAATTAAATGCTTTTCTTTTTTATTCTGTCGCAATCCATTTAATCAAAAAGAGGACTAAAATGACAATCTTCTAAAATGCAGGCTTCTTAATCTAGTGATAAACAGTTTACCAAAGGAAAAAGGTCAACTTTGGGGATCCTATATGAGAAAGAGTAAATTGTTTTACATTGGAATTGTTAACACAGACTAGAAGGTTCAAATGAAAAGAAACGATTTCACTGAGTAGGACACTTAAGGAAAATGTCAAGGGCAAATATGTAGGTGAGGTAGAGACCCCAAAATGTGTTTCTTTATTATTAATACTTGAGATTATGTAAACTAATAAAAATAAATACTTACTGAATTTTAAACATCACTTAGAAGAAAACAGCCATCAATATTTTGATGTATCTTCTTCCAAGTTTATTTCTATAAATTTTATACATACTCAATAAAACACTATATGCAAATTTGGATCCCATTTTCTTCTATTGAATATAAACATTAAATGCCTCACAATAATATAGCACACCATCATAGACATCTTTAAAGGCTGAAATACTTGTTCAACATGTTGAAAGTATCATGACTTACTTTTTCAATCCTCTAATTTAGAATATTTATGACTTCAATGAATGTTGGTACTACTCATGAACCTCCTAATACCTTCACAATGTGGAGTGAGGGAAAAATATAGGGTTAGAAACAGCAACTTTTAAAAAGAAGAAATAATACACTTAAAAAATTTCAGCATGTATGACATGTATGTTAAGATCTTATTTATATATATTGGAATGTATATCATAATGTTAATTTATATGCATATAAATTAGGAAGAATAGAGTTAGATTTATATTTGCTGACTTGTAAGGGTGTCAGGCTATACATATGGGCTGTTAAAACTGGTCACAGGAATTAGAAATGATTGACTTTTATTTCACTTCTCCTGTTAAAATTAGCAAGTTTAATTTTTAATTTTGAAGATTTAAGTAAAAAGATTTTATGATAACTTTTTTTAAATTTCAGCATAATATGGGGATACAAATGACAATTGTTTAGGTTACATATATTGCCTTTGCCCCACCCAAGTCAATGCTTCAAGCATGTCCATCCCCCAAGATGGAGTGCACCACACCCATTAGGTGTGAATATACCCATCCCTATTCCCTCCTCCCACCCAACCAACACCCGATGAATGTTACTACTATATGTGCACGTAAGTGCTGATCAATTAATACCAATTTGATGGCGAGTACATGTGGTGCTTGTTTTTCCATTCTTGTGATACTTCACTTAGTACAATGGGCTCCAGCTCTATCCAGGATAATACAAGAGGTGCTAGATCACCATTGTTTTTTGTGGCTGAGTAGAACTCCATGGTACACATATTCCACATTATTAATCCACTCACATATTGATGGGCACTTGGGTTGTTTCCACATCTTTGCAATTGTGAATTGTGCTTCTATAAACAGTCTAGTGCAGATGTCTTTTTTACAGAATGCCTTTTTTTCCTTCAGGTAGATACCCAGTAATGGGATTGCTGGATCAAATGGTAGTTTTATTTTTAGCTCTTTGAGGAATCTCCATATTACTTTCCACAGAGATTGTACTAGTTTGCAATCCCACCAGCAGTGTATGAGTGTTCCTATCTCTCTGAGTCCATGCCAACATTTGTAGTTTTGGGACTTTTTGATAAAAGCCATTCTCAATGGAGTTAAGTGATGTCTCATTATGGTTTTGATTTGCATTGTCCTTGTGATTAGAGATATTGAGCATTTTTTCATATGTTTGTTGGCCATTGGTCTGTCTTCTTTTGAAAAGTTTCTGTTCATGTCTTTTGTCCACTTTTTAATGGGGTAGTTTGATTTTTTTCTTGGTGATTTTCCTGAGTTTTATAAAGATTCTAGTTATCAGCCCTTTATCAGATGTGTAGCATGCAAATATTTTCTCCCATTCTGTAGGTTGCCTGTTTGCTCTCAGGATAGTTTCCTTGGCTGTGCAGAAACTTTTTGATTTGATCAGGTCCCATTTATTTATTTTTGTTGTTGCTGTGATTGCCTTTGGGGTCTTCTTCATAAATTCTTTCTCTAGGCCAATGTCTATAAGAGTTTTTCCAACATTTTCTTCTAGAATTCTTATAGTTTTGTGCCTTAGATTTAAGTCTGTTATCCACCATGAGTTGATTTTTGTGAGAGGTGAAAGTTGTGGATCCCATTTTAGTATTCTACATGTGGCTATCCAATTTTCCCAGCACCATTTATTGAATAAGGATTCTTTTCCCCAGTGTATGTTTTTGTCTGCTTTGTCAAAGATTAAATGGCTATATGAGGGTGGTTTTATATCTGGGTTCTCAGTTCTGTTCCATTGGTCGATGTCTCCGTTCTTGTGCTAGTGCCATGCTGTTTTAGTTACTATAGCCTTGTAGTATAGCTTGAAGTCTGGTAAATGATACCTCCCAATTTGTTCTTTTTGCTTCAGATTGCTTTTGCTATGTGGGGTCTTCTCTGGTTCCATACGAAGCATAGAATTATTTTTTTCTAGATCTGCGAAAAATGATGTTGGTATTCTAATAGGGTTTGCATTAAATCTGTAGATCACTTTGGGTAATATAGACATTTTGACAATGTTGATTCTACCAACCCATGAGCCTGGTATGGTTTTCCACTTGTTTACAACCTCTGCTATTTCCTTCCTCAGTGTTTTGTAGTTCTCCACGTAGAGGTCTTTTACTTCCTTAGTTAAACATTTTTAGGTATTTTATTTTCTTTGCTGCTATTGTGAAGGGTATTGAGTCTTTGATTTGGTTCTCAGTTTGAGTGTTGTTGGTGTATAGGAATGCTACTGATTTCTGTACATTGATTTTGTAATCTGAGACTTTGCTAAATTTGTTTGTAAATTTCAGTAGTCTCATGTCATAATCTTTTGG
>RJWJ010041468.1:0-13498 GCA_004363605.1 Indri indri | reverse complement strand
AAAAGGAGAAAATTGTCATGGCTGCAACAGGAACTAAAGAGGAAGTTTAGCTTCCCAAGACTGAGAAGAATTTAGCAGACATTGAGCACACAATTTTGTAATGAGGATATAAATTATAAGGAGTAATAACATCAGCCTATTAAAATCATTAGTTTCATTAAGAACTTGCCAGGGCTGGATGGCATTACCATTTACCTTCCAGAAGGTCTCCTTGTAAAACCTACCAGAAAGCCCAAAACATTATTTAGGGTTTTCATTTAAGATTTCTTCTCTACCTGATAGAAATCATTATTAAGTCACTGTAAAGAAACGTTCGCTTTACAGAAGAACCAGAGGCTTCCCAGCTGTCAGCAAAATTTTTCACATGGCAATAGAGCAGTAGGGCAAACATTCCAAGATTAAAAATGACAGTGACAAGCTGGACACGGTGGCATGCACCCACAGTCCTGGCTTCTCAGGAGGCTAAGGTGGGAAGATCACTTGAGCCCAGAATTTCAAGGCCAGCCTGGGCAACATAGTAAGACCCCATCTCTAAAAAAAAAAAAAAAATTAAAGAAAAAATATATATACTGTAAAAAAAAAAAAAAAAGACAGTGAAACACATGAGGAGAGGCGGCTCCAACCATTAATGGCCAAGGTGAGCAGCACACAGATACAGAAGAATAAATTATTAACTTTAATAAACATCACATCCTGCCTACCAATTGCTATGGAATATACTCATTCCTGTTTAAAGACTCAATTTCTCCTTCATGCCAGACAAATGGTAACTCGTTAGAGCAATTTAAACAGATACCGATAAAGGAAGCTTTTGATTAAGGTCATGAATCTGGGCTGACAGGAAAGCGATGGTGTTTCAGGGCAAATAGCCTATTTAGAAAAGAATTAAATCTGGTGGAGGGAAGGAGCTTTTAATGTGGTACTGGTGAAGGAAACCGGCAACTTCCAAAGCAACTGGCTGCAGGAGAGCCAGGAGCCCACACTAGATGCACAGTTAAGGAGAAAAGGGTATTTTCTTGGGGTCTAGACCACAGTTGCCCTGTGAGAAACAACCAAAAAGAACAAAATGGCCTCATGTGCCTCTCCTTACTTCAGAAGGCTGTTATTTGACAGCAAATTTCCAAGAGTTTATTTACACTTTAAAATGCCTTCAAACTCCTTTTAAAGTACTCAAAAGAACACATGATGTAACAGTGGCCATGACAACAACATCACTTTTCTTCTTTATTCTGACCAGATCTTAGTCTCTGACCTGGCAATGCAGCTACCTTGTGAATAATACAAAATTAACAAACTGATTAATAAAATACATCTATTCATGAAGTCATCACATTGATCTGGCAGAGAAAGAAAAAACAAGGTCCAGACAGACAGAAATGTAAGTACTTTCTTGTTTTTCTAATTGACCTCCCTAAAGAGCATTTTTCAAACATCTACTTGAACAGTATGTTCAAGTAGAAATGGTTGGAGCAAATGGAAACACCCCAGCTTTAGGGCAATGACTTGAATAGGAAACTGGCATATACATTTCAGAGGACATGCAGACAATAAACTACCAGGGCACAATGTCCAGGGGACACCTAAGAGGAGTCGATACAAAACATAGATGATATAAATGCTAAGTTCTTAATGAAATGATCTGCAGACTGAAGGAGAGATAGGCAAAATGAGAGATGTGAAGCATTTTAAGCTTCTTGGAAAAGATACTATTATTGCCTTTCATCAATCTTATTCAGCAAATATTTACTGAGCATTCACTCCATGGGGGTTGGCGGGACAGAGAGCAGTCTTGCTAATGAAAACACCACACACTAGCCCTCAGTTTGTGTGTCATTGTGCAGCTGTCCCTTCTTACAGTAACTTAACCTGGGGAAATCTAGAAATGTTGGTCTCCCTCTGCCTCCTGCCTCATTTTCTGCAAATGAAAGGGACGAAGTGGCCTATTGCCAGACACATACAAAGGACTGGCCACCTCTGGATTTCCATTCTGTACACACAACAGCAACAATCAATCCTGACTGAGTCATATAGTGCTGCTTCCAACCTTTTGACAAAGGTTAAAGCTATTTGGTAAAATTAAAGGGAATGTGTGTGTGTATATTGGGGGGAAGGGGTAATCTCAATTCGCAGTCATTTTTTTTTTTAGTCTTTTATTTTTTTGTAGAGACAAGGTCTCACTGTGCTGTCCAAGCTGGTCTTGAACTCCTGGCTTCAAGTGATCCTCCCGCCTCAGTCTCCCAAAGTGCTGCGATTACAGGTGTGAGCCACCACACCCAGAGGCACAGTCACATTTTTAAAAGCTTGAAATGTAAATCAGACTAGTTTCCTTGAAGGACCCTTAACCTTATACATTTACCTTCTTTTACCTGGGTGTTGTCCTCTCCTTACTTCAAAGAGATGTTACTTAAGGACAAATATTCCCCAAGATCTACTTATAACCAGGTATCTCTGCCACTACCTGAGCATCATTTTCCCCCAGACACGCTCTCCCTTTTCCCCTTGCAGGCCATCTCCCCTAATACCCCTTCCCAAAGAGACTCTATCTTCACCAAGCTGCTCAAATCCCAGTGAGAAGCAAAATTCCCTTTCCTCGATAGTCTCTAGAACCAATGTGCCCAATATGTTTTTGCCATCCCACTTAGGAACCTCAATTACACATAGCCTTTCTCACCTACCCTGCAATCCACCATGACTTAAAGGCATGTACACCTCCACATACGAAGTTATAGGAGAGTCTCTTATCTGGCCTGGAGCACAGCCACACCAAATGCTCCGTTGGCTGAACCACCTGTCAAGCTTCTCTCTGCACCAGCTTTTCCACAGCAGCTGATGAGTAACTGCCCTTCAATTAGTCTACCACTTGTGAATAAACTATATTTCCTATCACCCTCAAAGGATGCTTCACACCCTTTCGGTCACCAATCTGTTACCAAATTTCATTCCAGTTTACCAGTGATCCAACAGAGGATCCAAAATGCAAGCCTGCTGGTGTACTAGGTTGAATATAGTGTTCCCCCCCAAAATCATGTCCACCCAGAGCATGTGAATGATCTTATTTGGAAACAGGGTCTCTGCAGATGTAATCGAATTAAGATGAGGTAACACTAGATTGGGGTGGGCTTTAATCCAATGACTGATGTCCTTACAAGAAGAGGGAAATTTGGACACAGACATACAAAGAGAAAAGGTGGAAGGAGAGAATGGAGTTAATGCTGCCACAAGCCAAGGAACACCAGGGATTGCCAGGAACCACCAAAAGTTACGAGAGGTAAGGAAGCCAAGAGCTGTCAAAGGGAGCATGGCCCTGCTGACACTTCGATTTTGTACTTCCAGTCTCCAGAACCATGAGAGAATTTCTGTTGTTTTGAGCCACCCAATTTGTGGTAATTTGTTACAGCAGCCCCAGGAAACTAATACAGCTGGCAAGTCAAGGTAAACGCAAATGGAGCTGCTGCTAATTGCTTGGTCTTTGATGCAAGCTCGCAGACACTTTACAGTTTCTCAGAAAGCATCTGTGGAAACTGTGAGTAACCCTAAAAAATAGGCAAAGCAAAATGCTAGTTTCAACTAGATCAGTGAAATCCTTTGGGCTTAACGTAAACAGTGAACAGAACAATGTGCCAACACAGTTGGGTGTTTCTAAAAGAAGGTATTGAGAAAGCAGCATGCAAAATCCTGAGGAAAATTAGGCCTGATTGCTGTAGCAAAGAGCCCCTCCCTCCCTTACAAAACAGCCCCAGGATCTTAATACTTATTAAGAGCCCAGAGAACGCAATGCTCACCACTACTTCTAACTGGTTTAAGGCAGCAAAAGAGTCCCACCTACTGAAGGACCACCAAGAGAAGGCACTTCTGGAAAAATTCCAATTTTATATTTAAAACAAGTTTCCACTCTCTTAGTAGGATTATGGCAGAAGAGAAAAGAGTCCATGGCCAACATCTCTCTGTAGAATATGCTTGTTTCCCCCAAGGGGAAGTGAACTGTATTCTGTTCAATCCAGGCACCAGCGATTCAAATAACCAGATGGCCGGTGGCCTCAGACCACACAGGCAAGCATACCTTTTGCTCCATGATTGACAGAGGAGGGAGGTTCATCATCAGACGTGGAGCTGAGGTTCAGGCCAAGCTCTGCAACTCTTTTTTTCTGTTTCTTGATGGGGGCAGTGCATTCTGGGTCTGTTCTCCTCCTCATTGTTAACTGCAACCATAAATCCAGACAGTCAGTTGCCCTTGGGTCAGAGCCACTGTGATCAGAGCAGGAATTCCAAAGTATAAATCATCAATGGGATGAGATTTGGCAACTCTACACATCTTTCAGTGCCAGCACTTGAATAGCCTCTTGCTCAGAATGAGGTCTAGGAAGGATGCTAGCCAAGCTCTGGTTTTCAATAATAGCTGTTAGTTTTACTGGAAAATATGGTGCTCGCAGACCCAGAGGCCTCTGGGCCATTGGTGACAGATACCAAAAAGTCACAGATCAACCCCACAAGCCACAGGAGGAAACGGCCTTGGGTACTTGTTATTCTATATTCATATTCTTGATGGAACACTGGCCCTGCACGGCAGTTCACACTGGAAATGAATTTTAAAACCTAATAAATATCAACCAATAGGTGAAGGGACCATCCCAGAATGATTTTTCCATCATCATTATTATTTTACCAGAACAATTAAGACATTATATGATAAATACTAGGTTTTGGTTTACTTCATGATGCCTGAAAATATGAAAGAATTGTGAAAGTTTTTAAGCAGGAGTAAGGAATAAAACCAGTGGTTGGCTTAGAACTGAGGAAAATGAAGAGCGGGAAAATTGTTGGGACCGGAGGTAGCTATATCACAGAACTAAGGTACAAAAACAATAATTTTAAGAATCGGAAACCACCTCCACAAAAAAGAATGGAAACAGGCAGGCCCCATGCCACCATCATACATGCCCATGGTAGGTACATGAGAGGTAAGCATGAGAAAAAAATGAGATGGAATGAAGTGATTATGAGACCCTGAAGTCTTAAGGAATGATCAAGTTAAAGAGCAAGAAAGAGTGGTGAATACTGTGGCTTACACACAACTGACTGGCTATAGAGAACTCAGAAAAAAGAAAGGACTCAAAACAGGGTGGGTGACCAGCTGGGCTGCAAACCTCAAGGAAGGGGAGGTGCAAGGGTACAAGAGCAGCCTTATAACATGGGTCACAGCAGCCACGGCAGGATAGCACTGAAATCCAAAGGTGCCACCAATCTCCCTAACCTCACAAAACCCTGGATCACATGTTTCAGTACTCTCCAGCTCAAGGGTGAGCCAGTCAACACAATGCATAGTTGCATCCTTCCTAAGGAGGCAGCTTCTTACTAGGCAGTGAGGGGCTAACCTGGGAATTAGGGAGAACAGGAGACACTGAGAAAACAGAAAGGAAGACCAGGCTGAGCCACATTTCACTTTAAACCATAGTCTTAAATTTTCCCCAAAAGGCCCACAGGTGAGCCCATCACAGAGCCTGCTTCTAGCTACAGCAAACGAAAAAAAGGCTCCTGTGATTCCTAAGCGACTATGACGGAGATTGGAAGTACATGAAACTCAGTGTGGACTGTGTTGGGCTGGGGTGGGCGCAAGGTAAAGGAAGGAAATAGTTATATGAAAGGCAGCAGATGCTCATGCTCCTCTCCAAGCCACATCACCTTAGATTTGGGCCTTCCAAATCACCTAATGCCACCCTCCTCCATTTTCCATTGGAAAAGGTTGAGGCCTGGGAGGAAAAGGCCGCACAGCTAACCAGTGCCCAGCTCAAGTGGCCTACACATGCCAGAAGAACGTGGTCTGGCAGAGTACTTCTGGGTGGAAGGCAGGAGACCTTGTTCTACCTGCTGCTTCCCCACAGAAGGGGTTCAAATCTGCAGTCTTCCCTCCCTGGGCCTCGGTTTCGCACTGCCACCTATATTCGCAGGGGAAGAGATGAGCTCCCCTCTCCCCAGGCAGTCTCTTCATTTGAAGATAACATGAGTATGTGAATGTATGCGCAGAGACGCATGTCAGCGGCAGCTCTGGCTCCAGGGAGCTGGCGTGGGGGTGGCGAGACAGGAGGGGAGACAGCAGGGGCCAGGAGGCGGAAGAGTCACGACCGCGGGTGGAGGGCCGAGGCGGCGATGGAGGGGAGAGGGATGCTGAGCCCGCGCGCCCGCCCGCTCGCTCCCCCCGGGCCGCGCGTCGGCACTCACGCTGAGGGGAAAAGGCGAGCAGCCAGGGAGCGGAGAGGGGGCGTCAGGTCGACGCTGTCGCCGCCGCTGCCGGGCCTGGCCCTGCAGCTGCCAGACCCGCCACCCTCTCCCTCAGTTTCGTTTTCCCACAAGCAAGTCCGGGTCCGCCCGCCGCGCCGTCGCGCTCAGGTCCCGCTCTGCGGGCTGCGCGGTCTGATGACGTCATTGGGGAACACCCCCTATCCCAAGCCCCTCCCCATCCCGGCCCGCTCGGGGCCCTGGGAAAGGCCGCTCAGGTCCTGGCCCGCCCCTCCCCCCCCCGCGCCGCCCCTCCCACCCCCCGCGCCGCCCCCAGCCTGGAAGCCAGGGCGCCTGCGCGGAAGAGCCGCCCGGGAAAGGATGCAAGAGCAAAAGTAACTGTCTTCCTCTTCCGGCTCTGGGGAAGAGAAGCCAAAATAAATTAAAAGTGCTAGGTGCCCTCGCACTACTTCATTTTACTTAATCTAATCACAGCCTTCAGTTCGCAGATTAAGAACGAGTCCAGAGAGGTAGACTGTTGAGGTAAACGGGTCGAGGGCAGGAGCACAGTGTTCTTGTTCACTGCTGTATCCCCGACATCCAGCCTATAGGCCACGCTCAGCAGATGATGAGCGAAGGACGGAGGAGAGAAGGAATGCCGCTCTTACCATATGGACACAGACGGCCCTCCATCTCAAACCCCTCTTCGATTTTCACACCGATATGGCCAAAAGTCTGTTAGACGTCCTCACTCTGTCATAAATTCAGAGTTTATGAATCAAATTTTATAGATTCAAATTCAAACCCCATAATTCAAATTTTGCCCTACGTTCTTCTCCCATAAGCCCAATCTTTTTCCCAGTGAATGGCACTGCCATCCATCCTGATGTTCCAACCAGAAATCTGAAGAGTCTCCGTCTTCCTCATTCCCCAGAGCCCCTAATACTCTCAGTTGAGTTTACCGCCTAATTGTCTCTCAAATCTCTCCATTCACCTCCATCTTCATTGCCACAGCTCAGTCAGGCACTCACCCTCTCTCAGCAGGATTCCTCCAGCACCTCCAAATCATTGTGCCTGTTTCCAGTTGTGATCCTCTAATGCATTCTTCACAAAATCAAAGTGATCTTTTAAAAATTAAATACGATCCTGTCACAACCTGTCAATGATTAAAACCCATCAATGACTTCCCACTGTTCTTAGGATAAAGCTAATATCCTTAAGGTGGCCTACAAGTCCCTCCAGTGTGACGCCTTCTTCAACTGTGTTTTTGTACTGCCCACCCCTTAGTTCTCCCCATCCTGGTCTTAGGATGTTAATAAACGTCACTGAAGGATTCATCCCCCTGCCTGGATCATGTTTCTCTCTGTCTTTGTTTGGTTAATGTCCACTTATCCCTCCGGTCTCAGTTTAATGTCCTTATCTCTGGAAATCTTTCTTGACCCCACAAGTCTAGGTTGGGGATCCCCTCTTAGCTCCCATAACACTCTGTCCTTCCACTATCAAAGCACTTACCGCAATGTTGTGTGATTGCCCGTTGACTCACCTGGCTCCCCCACTCAGTTGTAAACTCTGTATAGGAAAGGTTACGTCTGTCTGCACTACATTCACAAGAGTTTACATGGTGGCTGGTGGTCGGTGCTCAACAAACTGTGGGAGTGTGGAAGATGGATGCCGGTTGCACGATGTGCTCAAGGTCACAGAGCTAAGGGGCAGAAAACAGGCATTTAACCCAGTTCTCTGTGGTTCTAAAGCTGAGTGTCTTTCTGCTTTACCGAGGCTTCTTAACATGTGTTGTCACCTGGGTACCTTTGGTAATCTTGTGAAGCTTATGGGCACATTCTCAGAATAATAATTTGAAGGACATAAAATTAAAGATATGTGATTACAAAAGAAATGAATTATTTTGAGAATGTTAACATATTTAGGAAATTTAGTGATTTGTTTTAATTTTGATATAAAGCATTGAATAATGAGAGACTGCATTCAACGTATGGCAAGTTGAAGTTAAATTTTATTTTTCAATAAATATGAATGTATCCAATGAATAGTGCTGGAATAACCACATAAACATAGGGGAAATATGAACCTTAACTCTTACATTATCCTACATGCAAAATTAAGTCAAGATGGATCATAGATCTAAACATAAAATCTAAAATGATAAAGCACATAAAAGGAAACCTAGAAAAATATATTTGCAGCCTCAAGGTAGACAGAGATTTTTTAACACTGGACCCAAAGAGTGTTAAACAAAAAGAAAAATAATGATAAAATGAACTTCAAAATAAAAGGCTTCTGCTCATCAAAAGACACCACTAAGAAACCGAACAGGCAAACCACAGACTGAGAGGAAAACGTGAACACAATACACAATTGAACACAATACATGTATCTGACAAATGACATATCCAAAAATGTACATAGAATACCCAGGAAGAAGAAAAACAGAAGTTTCCAATTCCTGTCAAAATGGAGAAAGCACATTCCATCCTGTTTGTCCCACTGAACGCAATTTAAAACCTTGGACAGAATGCATGGAACAACTACCTGAGGATTTTGAAAAGTAAATGGTAGGATTATGGGGGAAGGAAACCAGAAGTCAAAGAACCACCAAATTAAGGGTGAGTTTCCCAATTTTCCCCCTCTGACATCTCCCAGCATAGAATGAAAAGCAGCCTAAAATGTACATTTTTTGCACAACAATGTAAATATAGTTAACACTACTGAATTGTACGTTGTTAAATTAAATTAGGCCTAAACCTGACTCTGTGCATAGCATGCTGTAACTTAATGTAACATGTAAACAATTTATAACCTAAATTGAGAGCGTATTCTTTTAAAAAGTAGCTGAGTTTTGACTAATCAGATAATCATAGCAGGCAAGCTTTCAGCCAGTCACAGGCTGGAAACTGGCAAAACATGTCCGAATAAGTCAAATACCAAACTGTAACCAATCAGGCTATTTTCGTATGTCATTTCCTTTTTCTGTCTATAAATACAGCCTGCCCACATTGCTGGTTTAAGGTGCTGCTGATTCATGAATTGTTTCTTGGCTGAAATAATCTCTGCTAAATTTAATTTACCTGAAGTTTTCTTTTAACAACACTTAAAAATGGTTAAGATGGTAAATTTTCTGTTATGTGTTTTTACCGTAATTAAAAGAACAGCCATAATCTAAGACTTAGGAGTGGAGACTCTTAAAATGAATAGAAAGATAGTAAGTCTCTGCAGAGTAATAGAAGATAATAAAAACAAACTAAATGGGAATTTTAGAATTAAAAAATTCAGTGTCAGAAACAAAAATTTCACTGATGGTCTCAGGAGCAGAATGGAGATGGCAGAGGGAGAGTTACTAAACTTGAAGAGAGATCTATGCAAAGTATACAACCTGAAAACAAAGAGAAAAAAAGCATTAGGCCTTTCCTCCAAAAGGCCTAATACTCATATCATCCTACAAGGAAAGTGTGTGTAGAAAAAATATTTGGTGCAGAAAAAATGTTTGAAGAACTAATGACTGAAAGTGTCCAAAAGATGGCAAAAGACATAAATTTACAGATTGAAGAAGCTCAGAAACTCCAAAATGGTAAACGCCCAGAGAAATGCACTCTCCAATGCATCGTATTTAAACTGCTGAAAACTAAATGCAAAGAAAATATCTTGAAAACAGCCAGAGAAATTTGTTAGAATCAAAATAGAGTTACTTGGGTTAAAAACCCCAACAAATAGAGCCAGGAAAGCCTGTGAAGGGAAGGTACTCATGCATAAATGCCTGATAACAAGAGTTATCACAAAAGACTGCAAAATCACAACCTTGCACAAAGGCCATCACAACCTAACAACAACAACACTTCTGCAAGGACATCTGCCCAGCATCTGCCTCTCTAAATTCCAACTGACATCAACCTTTTTATTGATCCTTGTAGCCAAGGATAATCATCTCGAAACAATTTTGTAATCCTCTTCATTTTTCCTTAAGATATTTTTGTCTTGGCCAGGTGTGGTGGCTAGCACCTGTACTTTGGGAGGCCAAGGCAGGAGGATTGCTTGAGGCCAGGAGTTCAAGACCAGCCTGGGCAAGATAGAGAGATCCCATATCTACAAAAAAAAATTAAAATTAGCCAGGAGTGGTGGTGCATACCTGTAGCCTTAGGTGCTTGGGAGGCTGACACGGGAGGATCTCTTGAGCCCAGGAGTTGAAGGTTGTAGTGAGCTATGATGATGCCAATGCACTCCAGCCTGGGCAGCAGAGCATGAATCTATCTTATAAAAAAAATTTATTTCCCTTTACCTGCCTAAATATGCACATGGTTTATTATGGCACCCACATTCCCATTATAATACCTATTCCCAAATAAACATATTTTCTTTTAGAGAGTCTCCCTCTCTGTTTATTATTTAGGTGGACAAAACTGCACATCACATATAAGGGAAAACAATTAGAATGACTGTGGATTTCACATCGGAAACCATGGAAGCCAAAAAAGTGGTAGAAAAAAAAGTTTAAGTCCTGAAAGAAAATAACAGTCAATGTGGAATTCTACATCCAGTGAAAATATCCATCAGGCATGAAGGCAAACTAAAGACATTCTCAGAGGAAGGAAAACTAAGAGAATTAATCACCAGCACATATTTTGTAAAATAAAGGCTCAAGGAATTTATTCAGCCTGAAAAGAAATGATAACAGAAGAAAACTACAAATGTTAGGAATAAAGGAAAAGCAATAAAAGTGATAAATAGCTAGATAAATATACAATAGACTATTTTTCTCCTTTTAAGTTCTTACAAATATACGCGATGGCTGAAAGTAAAATGTAACATTGTCCGATGGGGTTTTCCATGTACGTAGATGTAATGTATACAACAATTACAGCACAAATGTGGGAAAGCATGGGGACCTATAAGGTTATAAGGTTTCTACATCCCACTGAAAGCGATGAAATATGTATTCTGTGAAAAGTTATACATAAATTACAATTTTTGAAATGGCGGAGTAAGGACCTCTGAAAATATAATGCTCCATAAAAGCAGAAGAATACTAGCAAAACTGTCAAAATTGGCAAGAAAGGATTTTGGGAAAATGGCAGAGTAGGAAGCACCAGGAATTTGGCCTCCCACCCAGACAAAAATTGCACTGGTAGAACCTGTCCAATGTCATTATTATGGGACTCTGGAGTCTATTCATGGCATGCAACATCCAGAGGAAGGCAAGAATGGTGAACTTCAGTTCATTTTGGTCCATTTCCGCTCTTAGCACAGTAGCAGCTACTCACTCCCCACCACTGAGCCACATGGCAGACAGCTGTGCACATGTTCCTGGCACAGCTCGCACACAGCTTACGGGAGCCAAGGTAGGCAAAAAGGATTTTGTCCTTCAACTGTGAGGGATCTGTACTGTGATCATTGATTGCTACTTCTGATCACAGAGGTGCAAACAAAGGGGTCCTCTGTGATCAGATTTGCTTGCACCAGCCACTCTTGTGTGCTTACCCCCCGCCCCCCTGCCCCATCCCCCTCCCCTTTGTTGCAAGCCTCTCCACCTCTGGCTGAAGTGACTTCCAGGAGGGTTTAAAGGGATGGTGCCCTTTTCACTTTTCCCCTTCATTTTTTTTTTTTTTCTGATTTTTCCCCTTTTGGGACCCAGACATTAAAGACTAAGGCATTCCAAAACAATTGCATATATGAGGAAAATTAGAAACTGACCATAAACGCCCAGGGAGAGGCTCAGAAAAAAACCTGATGAGACCTTAACTTTATACCTGAGGCTGATCTTTGGCACAGAAATAGCTTATAATAATAATAATAATAAAACAAGTACAAAAATCCTGGGGAAGGGGGAGAATACACTTTCTAGAGTTACCACCTTATCAGATTCAAATGTCTAATTTTCAACAAAAATTCACAAGGCATACAAACAAACAGAAAACTATAGTACATTCAAAAGAAAAAAAAATCACAAAAACTGTTCCTGAAAAGACCTGATGGGAGATCTACTAGATAAAAACTTTAAAAACAACTATCTTAAAAATGCTCAAAGAAGTAAAAGAAGATGTGGAGAAAGTTAAGAAAACAATGTAAATATCAGTAAACACATAGAAAACCTAAAAAGAAACCAAAAGAAATTCTAGAGCTGAAAATACTGTGTTTGAAATAAAAAATTTGCTAGAGGATTCAAAGTCAGATTTGAACAGGCAGAAGAAACAGTAAATTTGAAGATAAGACAATGGAAATTATTAAGCCCAAGAAACAGAAAGAAAAAAGACTGAAGAAACATGAATAGAGTCTAAGGGGCTGTGGGACACTGCCTAAGGGGCCTGATGGTATGAGCGGACCATTGTGAGAGCGTCAGAAGGACAAAAACAAAAAAACAAAAACTATTTGAAGAAATAATGACTGAAAACTCCCCAAATTTGATGAATATAAACATCTAAGAAGCTTAACAAACTCCAAGTAAGCTGAACTTAAAGAGACCCACTCTGAGACACATTACAATCAAATTCTTGAAAGACAAGGAGAATATCTTGAAATATCTTAAAAGCAGCAAGAGAAATGCAACTCTTCAAATACAAAGGATCCCTAATAAGATTAAGAGAACATTTGTCACCAGAAATTTTGGAAGCCAGAAAGCAATGGACCAATATATTCAATGTGCTAAAAGAAAAAGAAAACTGTCAACCAAGAATTCTACATTTAGCAAAACTGTCCCTCAAAAGTAAAGAAAAAATTAAGACATTCCCAAATAAACAAAAGCTGAGGGAGTTTGTTACCACTAGATCTTCTCTTCAAGAGATGCTAACAGGGCCAGTTGTGGTGACATGCACCTGTAGTCCCAGCTACTTGGGAGGCTGCGACAGAAGGATTGCTTAAGCCTAGGAGTTTCAGGTTGCTGTAATGAGGCCACTGCACTACAACCTGGGTGGCACAGCAAGACCCTATCTCAAAAAAAAAAAAAAAAAAAAAAAAAAGAATGCTAAAGGAAGTCCTACAGGGTGAAATGAAATGACACTAGACAGTAACTTGAAGCCATATGAAGAAATAAAGATTACAATAAAAGTAAATACATTGACAATTATAAAAGCTAATATTATCATAACAAATACGTACACTTTTTATTTTCTACATGATATGAGAAGAATACATTGCTAAACAATTATTAGTCTAAAAGTATTATTTTAGATTTGGTTTGTAACTCCACATTTCATTTTCTATATAATTTAAGAAACTAGTGCATTTTTAAAATAGTTTATGTTTGGGGGCACACAATGTATAAAGATAAGATTTTATGGCA
>RJWJ010041467.1:0-13501 GCA_004363605.1 Indri indri | reverse complement strand
AAAATAGAAGAACAATCTTAATAAATGCAGAAAACGTATTTGGCAAAATTTAACACCATTTCATGAGTTTAAAATTCTCAGTAAGCCAAATGCAATGGCTGATACCTATAATCCTAGCACTTTGGGAGGCAGAGACAGGAGGATCACTTGAGGCCAGGAGTTCGAGACCAGCCTGAGCAACATAGCAAGACCCCATCTATACAAAAACTGTAAAAATTAACCAGGCGTCGTGGTGTGTGCCTGTATCCCAGCTACTCAGGAGGCTGAGGCAGGAGGATCACTTGCACCCAGGAGTTTAAGGTTGCAGTGAGCTATGATGATGCCACTGTACTCTAGCTTGGGCAACAGAGCAAGACTCTGTCTCAAGAGAAAAAAAAAATTCCTCAATAAACTAGAAATAAAAGGGAATTTTCTCAGCATAATAAAGGATAAATACTGAAAAATCTATTGCTAACATACTTAGTGATGAGAGACTGAATGCTTTTTCGCTAAGATTAAGAACAAGGCAAGGATGCCTTCTCTCATGTAATGTTCTATTCAGCTATATACTGGAGGGTAATGAAGAAAAAATGAGAAATTAAAAGTCACACAGATTTGAAAGGAAGAGGCAAAACTATAAAAAGCATGTATTAATATATGAAAATCTTAAAGAATCTAGAAAAACATTACAGTATGCAAAAATCAACTGTACCTCCATACAATAGGAGTGAACACATAGAAACTAAATAAATAATAACCTTTGTAATAGCTTCAGAATTATGAAATACTTAGGGATAAATTTAATAAAATATGACAGTACCTGTAGGCTGAAAACTACAAAACAGTACTGAAATTTTAAAAGACCTAAATAAATGATTTTTATGTTTAAGAATGTTTATGAAATACATTTATTTGTCAGTTCTCACCAAATTGATCTATAGATTCAATACCACCCCAATCCTGTACCAAGATTATTTGTAGAAATTGACAAGCTGATTTTAAAATTTATCCTATTTGATTTCAAAACTTCTTATAAAGCTACAGTAATCAAGACAGCCTGGTATTGGATTAAGACAAGACAGTAGATCAGTGGAACAGAACAGAAAATGTGAAAATAGAAATAAGCCATGTAGTCAGTTGTTTTTGTCAAAGGCCAAGACAAGACAGTAGATCAGTGGAACAGAACAGAAAATGTGAAAATAGAAATAAGCCATGTAGTCAGTTGTTTTTGTCAAAGGCCCCAAAATAAATCAATGAGGAAAGGATAATTGCTTCAACAAATAGTGCTGGAACAGTTTTGACATCTTTGTGCAAAAAATTGAACCTCGACCCTGACCTCATGAAATGTACGAAAATTAGGTTGAATTGTATTCTGCCCGCCCCCAATTCATATGTTAAAGTCCTCACCCCTTGTACCTCAGAATGTGACCTTATTTGGAAATGGGGTTGTTGAGATGTAATTAGTTAAGATGAGGTCATGCTCCAGTAGGGAGGGCGCCTAATTCTATATGACTGGTGTTCTTATTAAAAATGGAAATTGGGACACAGACATGCACGCAGGGAGAACACCATGTGAACATGAAGGTAGAAGTCAGGATGATACCTGTACAAGTTTAGAAACACCAGAGATTGCCAACAAACCCCCAGAAGCCAGGAGAGAGGCATGGAACAGATTCTCTCTCTCAGTCCTTAGAAGGAGCCAACTCTGTGGACACTTTGATCTTGGACTTCTAGCCACCAGCACTATGAGACAACAAATTTCTCTTGTTTAAGCCACTCAGTTTTATGGTACTTTATTACAGCAGCCCTCTCAAACTAATATAAAAAGGATCATAGACCTAACCGTAGGAGCTAAAACCATAAAACTCCTAGAAGAAAATCTTTGTGACTTTTGGTTAGACCCAGGTTTCACTAAAAAGTTATAAGCAAGAATTGCAAAGCACAAAATTGATGTTAGACTATGTCAAAATTAAAATAATTTGCTCTTCAAAAGATCCCATTAAGAAAATGAAAAGGCAAGTTACAGACTGGAAGAGAATATTTGTATTTTATATAAGTGTGTATGTGTATATATATCACGATATATGTATGATTAAGGACTTTTATCCAGAATATATATTTAAAAAATTCTTAACAACTCAGTCATAAAAAGACGAATACCTTGAATAAAAATAAATAAAAATTTGGCAAAATATTTGGACAGACACTTCAGCAAAGAAGAAATATTGATGTCAAGTAAGCACATTAAAAGAAATGCAAATTGAAATTGTGGGATACTACTTAATCACTCATTAGGATGGCCTGTAACAGGTTCAAGTGTGGGCGAGAATGTAGAGCAGTGGGAACTCTCATACAGTGCTGGTGAGAATACAAAATTGTATGGCTACTTTGGAAAACAGTTGGCAGTTTCTTATAAAGTAAAAGATATGCTTACCAATCCCATTTTCTAGGTATTTAGCCAAGATAAATAAAAACTTGTCCGTAGAGAGATTCAAAAGTTCATTACAACTTTATTCATAATAACTTGTGGAAACAACCCAAATAAATGTCCACTGACTGGTGTCTACATAAAGAAATTGTGGCATATCCATAAGGTGAAATACAAATTGGCAATAAAAATGAATTACTGATACACACACAGCATAGATGAATCCCAGAAACATTATGCCAAGTGAAAAAAGCAAGACAAAAGAATGCATACTACACAATTCCATTTATATGGAATTATTGAGCAGCAAAACTGTAGTAACAGAAAGTAGATCAGAGGTTGCCAGGGACTAAAAATGGGGGAGGGGATCGACTGTCAAGGCGCAGGAGGGACCTTTGGAGGGGAGGACTTCTTTATCATGATTGTAATAGTGGTTACATGACTGTACATTTGTCAGTGCTCACTGAATTGAATACTTAAAGTTGGTGAATTTTATTTTTTGTATATTTTACCTCAACAAAGAAAGAACCACAAACTGTCTACTGTCTGTCAAGTGCTATGTTAGGAATATGATTAGATAAACGTGATATGCATCCTCCCCTCAGGGAGCTCACAGTCTATAGACGTGGCATAGAAGGACTTACAGTTCAGAGAGACAAGAGCCCTAGAGAGAAGTACTGAGGCACAAAGGAAGGAGTACTTGATTGAGAAGGCCCCACAAAGAAGCCTTGAAAATTTTAGTTTGATGGGTGAACAGAAGTCAGATGAGTGTCGACAGGAAGGGCATTCGAGGCATAGGTATGCAACTGTGAGGCTGCATGTTGTGTTTTATAAACTGCAAGGACCCTGGTGTTGCTGGAGCCATGAGATTTATGTGGAAGTGGCAAGAGTTGAGGCTGGACAGGTCAGCAGAGAGATAAAAGGTGGAATGATTTCTCATATTTGCTTATCTATCTCATAATCCAAAAGAAACTATGTGCCTGGGAGAGAAACCACCCCTCTTGGATGAGAGATGAGATGGTTTTATTTCTCTTCATTCTTTTCCTTTTGTCTTAAAACAAACAAGAACAAAAACACCTTGCTTTTAGAATCAACTGTTTGAAAACAGTAATTCTCTAACAGACCCTAGCTGAATTTGTGTAACTAAAGCTGTACTTTGAGATTTCACATGTTACAGGAATGAGACATGTTTTAATGTTTGAGAGAACCTGTAATACTAGCACATTAACAACCATCTGGGAGAACTGCTGAGATTAGCCAGATGTGCCTGTGGCTTGTGCTTTTCAGGAAATATCAGTTTCTTTGCACCAATAGGGAGAAATACAAAATTGTTCCCACATTACATTTTGGAAGGGAGAAAACCTGAAACTGCTTGTTGGTTCAACTACTCCATATGCATGAAATTTTGAACATCACTCTTTATCCATGGACTGATACAGGGAAATGTATACGTGTGTGTGTGTGTGTGTAAGGCAGATGCATAGAAGGATTTCCGTTAATGAACGGGAGAGCTGATTTTGAGGGCCTGTTTTAAAATCTAATGTTTTCTTATGTATTACAGGCGGTGGAGTTTGAAGGCTGGGCTGACACCCTCTTTCTTCTGCAGTTCACCCTCTCCTGTGTGATGGGGTGAGCTTTTGCTGCCTTGTTAGCAGATAGTTTTCCTAGAGAAATAGGTTAGAGAACTTTGTTCCAGAGTCCTGCCTCCTTTCTCAGTATCCTGTTTGGTCTCCTAAGTGTGTCAGCTTAGGATAATTAAGCCCCAGGCTTAGGTGGTTTCACAGCCCTTGGGAATGTGCTCTCAGGGCTCCTGAACTGATCCCAGTCATGCTTAAAAGGATGGAGAACAGGAACTATTTACCAGAGAACCTACTGTGTGATAAGCACCATTATATTTCAACATGCATTATTTTGTTTCATCTCTACATTGACCATTTGACAATTATTGCTGTCCCCTTACCTATGAGAAAGCAGACTCAGAACTTAAGTTGTCTATTTTGCACAATTAGTAGGTGTCAGTGGCAGCATTTGAATTTGGGGCCACTTGACTCCTCTGTTATCATGTCGTCTCCATTTCTGAAGAGAATATTTAGAAGGCCAGAGGGTATCTGTGAACAGGCCTCTTCTCCTCACCTCCATATTTCTCTAATGTGTTTTTTCCTCAACCAGTCAGTTCAGTTGCTATTTGTGACTGGGTCTGGCACAGAGTGAGCAGGTGCTTCAAAATAAAGTTAACATCATCCCTTGGTACTAAGTGAGGCTCAGAAGCCTCAATGTAAATCAGGCAGTTCCAGCTGCTGCTGCTTAGTTGTTCAGTAAACCCATATCCCCTCTTAAAGTAGTTTTAATGTGGTTTTCTTCCATCTCGAAGGCTCCCTCTTGCCTTCACCCTGGCCCAGAGGTCATATTGGTTTCATGGAAGGTGCACAACTGAGCTAGGGTCTATGAGCTGGCTTAGGTGAACTAGTAGGAAGCATGATCTATAAAGAGCGCTTGTGATTATGAATGATGGTTTCAGGGTTTTGGAGAGGGTGGCAAGGAAAAACACTTGTCAGGAAATGGACGTGTGTTTCTCTTTAGTGAAATTTTTAAAAATCAAGCTGCAATATAAGCAGCAGTGAGGTGGGGAAAACTCACAGTTGGTCATTGACTAGAATGTGCTAGCATGGCCAATGCTGGTTGTTTCTCTTGGCTAGAGATTATTATAAAGTAAGCAAATGGATCTTATTCATATCTCTAACTTACTCATTCTAGGTTTATCTTGATGTACTCCATAGTACTCTGCACTCAGTATAATTCTGCTCTTACAACTACAATAATTGGCTGTATTAAGGTGAGTTGGAAAAATACTGTTATCTCTTTGGTACCTGCTTTGTTTAAAAATTGTTTTCCACAAATAAGAGTCTGGCTATGGCCTTAAGCCCCACAATCCTCATGTACTGTCTTGACAGCGTGACAAATTGTCGTATATTCTGAAACAGTCTTTAAGAACGCAGGAAGGGCATACTCTCTACTTGCAGACAACTTAGCTTTGAAGAGTATGGGAAAAGGAAATGTATTATCTGAGTATAGAAAGAGAGAGAATCAGGCCTGTTTCTGATAGGGCAGATGCGTAGCGCGGTAGTGATAAGCCTGTCCCTGTAACCTCTAGTGAGAATTGTACTGCCTCTGCCTCACTGAGTTCTGGCTGTTCAGTAGGGAGAAGATGCCTGCCAGAAGCTAATCAAGGGAGTTTTCCCGTGCCTGAGCCAAACCTTAAATGGCCCACTTTTAAAAGCTGTGGTGGACATTTCCAGTGATGTAATTTCCTCCTGATCTATTTTATTTGAGGGAGACTAATTTGTCTTCAGCCAGAAAAGCCAAGTTGACTTGAGTATTGGGCTAAAGTTAGTGGCTTAAAGCCTGAGGCCTCTTTCATCTGACTTTGTGATTCTAGTGCTTTAAGATTCAAGAGACCACAGCATGTCTGAATTCCAAATGAATTAGCAAAGTGGCCTTGCTTTCTAAAACAGGCAAGACAGAGAGAGGTAGGTCTTTGATCATTTGGGGAAAAGTGGGCAGTTGCCCTTGTGACTTCCCTTTTGATGTCCAATTAGATCGGGTTAAAACTCTAGAAAGTCTGTGGCTTCAAGTCATAGAATTGGAGTGTTTGGTGTTAATAGAATTCTAAATTAAGCTATAACAAGTCAATTGTGTGAATTCTCCCAGAAAGCTAAAGACAGTCTATATATTCAAGGGACTAGGCTGGCTGAGATAGTTTTAACCCCCCCAATGAGCTCTCAGCTATGTTTTGGTTTTGCAAAGTGAATGCTTCAAGAACAAAGTGGATAACTTGCATCTTCGGAATAAGAGTAGCAAGCACATGAGAGGTAGGGCAGTTGATACCATGCTTTTAGCTAAGGAGGAGAGTGATGCAGGAAAGCCTGTGTTTGATTTTATAACTATACCTATTTGCTTGGGATTTCTTAGTGTACTTTATCAGCATGGTATACAAATACAGTCATGCTCTTGTTTACAAAACATGGTCTATACTTAAACGATATATATTCCTTCCCACAGTAGTCTAAGAACCCCATGGATTTACTTACTCCAAAGGGATTAGTTACAAATTCTACTTATAAATTCTAGAGAGAGGTAAAAACTGAATTGTCTGATTAGTTCACTGTTGGTGCGTGGTATCACTGTCAAAATATGGCTTGCATCTTTAGACAGATGGAAGTCCGCTGATGCCCTTGCAGGGTTGGAGCCTCACAGGCCACAGTGGAGCCTCTTTCCTTGGCCTCCTACTCATAACCCTTTTAGCTTAGCCATTGTTCCTCCTGTGAGCTTTAAGCTTCCCTTGTGCTTGAGGATCCCACTCGCACAAATGCTTGGGTCAGCATTCTTTTTTCTCTTAAGTATGGGGGGAAAATCACTTAGGATAACTAGTTAAAAATGGAAATTCCAAGGCCTCCTCCAGATATACTAAATCAGAGGCTAGAAATCTTCATATTTAGCAAGGTTTCCAGGTGATTCTCAGATATACTAAAATTTGAGAATTGCAATCTTGGTTTTGAGCTACCAGAACTCTTCTGTGCTTCGAAGTTCTGTTTGGAGGATATTGGCAATCTTTCCCGATACCAAACCTTGGTTGGGATACCCTAGTATATACCTATGGTTTTTCTAACTTCTGATTTTGAGCAGCATAGGTTAGGTTCTCCTGTCTCCTCCCTTTCTGAAGTTCCCTGGGCAGCTTATGTAAGTAAATTAATTCACCTTCTCCTTGGATCTCTGTACTGAAAGAGAGGTCCTGTTACATACTTTCCCAAGTTGCCTACTGGCCTTGTTTACTGTTACATGATATTTAATTTTATTTTTTCCCCTCAAATAAGAAAAATCTGCTCTAGGGTAACTTGCTGTTTCCATCCTCAGACCAAAAAAAGGCTGATATAATTTTAAATGCTTTCTCAAAGGGCACTCTGTTATAAAAATAATTTTGGAGTTTGTTTTTGGCCTTTTAAAAACACCATAGCAATTTACGTTCTGTCTCGTAGGCCTAATCTAGGAGAGCCTAGGTACTAAAAATGTTTGCGACATTTACGGTTTATGGCAGTTGTAATAGCAGAGAGGGAGGCAGTGACTTATGAATATGAAAGAAGGGAGATTGGGGAGGAGTTGAATAATACAGGTTGAGCATCCCAAATCTGAATCTGAAATGCTCCAAAATCCAAAACTTTTCGAGGGCCAACATGACATTCAAGGAGAAAATTTGGAGCATTTGGAGCATTTTGGACTTTGGATTTTTGGATTTGAGATACTCAACCAGTAAGTATAATGCAAATATTCTAAAATCCCAAATCTGAAACCCTTCTGGTCCCAAGCATTTCAGATAAGGGATAGTCAGCCTATAGTTTAAACTTTAGAACCTTGTTTTTCGCTTTTGTAGTGTGAGGATAATGAAGAGAGAGCCAGACGATGTTTGCACCTGGGAGTGTCAGGCAAGGTGATTTTAGGTATAATGCATCGAAATGACTTACCATGTTTTTTTAGGATACCAAGGAAGATTTTTCTAAAAACAGTCTTTACATTGGTAAAGTCCGTAATATCCCCTTTTTTCTTTTTAAAAGAAGTGGGAAAGATGCTTGCGTGGAAGCAATCTGTTCTTCTTCACTCTCTCCTGTCAAGTTTACAGTTGTCTCAATAGGAGAAAAATGTAGCCTTTTCTAAAATTGCTAAATGTGTCTCTACATTTTCTACCCCTAATAACAGCAATGTTCATTTAGATTTGTAATGTAAGCTTATACCACAGGGCAGGGAAAGTTTGACAATCTTGTTACTATTCTTCTATCTCCATGAAAGCATTTATCTTCTGGAGAAATACATTAGGAAGAAGGTAAGTCATTGGTTCCTTAATAGTGTTCTTGCCCATACTACACTCTGATTTATTAGAGTTGGTGGGTTTCTGTTGTTATTGTCTGTCTGTTTTTATATTTTAAAGATAGGTATTTGGGTCACAGCATGGGTTAGTTTTTATATGTATTTAAAAAGCTCAGTTAAACCTATGTAACAGTATATTGCCATTTTTCTTTTTAGAATATATTAGTAACTTATATTGGAATGGTGTTTGGTGGAGATTATATTTTCACATGGACAAACTTCATTGGCTTAAATATCAGGTAAGTAAAAATATTTAATTAAATATAACCACTTTGACAAGTGGAAATTGGATATTCAAATCGTGTCACAGTAAGATCAGGCTATTAAATTAATGGAAAATTTGTCGACTTATTAAACATTTGTGGAGTGTCTACTTTGTGCTAGATACTTAATGTGTCTACAGATTGCTTTTTAAGAAAGGAGAAAATACTTCTAAATTCTTTGCATAGTATTTGGGGAATCTTGTGGAAGTCGAACTGTCTTTACTTAGCCTTTAAAGTCCTCTATTTATTATGCTAGATGCAATGCAGTGTTCTCAAGGAATGTAGGGCTAAAGAAGAATACCAACTCAGTTACGGTTGCTTTATGTGAGTGTTGCCTTAGACATATCACTACCTTTCTTTAGACCTTGTATTCATCAGTGAAGGGGGTGACTTGTAGGAAAGATCTTTTTCATTTCTGAAATTTTGAATCTCATTTTAAACATCGTTTACATGCCTAAAAGTTACCAAATTCATATTTGGGCCAGACCTGTGTCCTCAAGTCAGATCTGTTTATCCAACAGCCCATTTGACATCTCTAGCTGGCATGTCCAAAATGAACTCCTTTTATTTCCTTTATTTCCTGCAAAGTCTGCTCTATCATCTTAATTGATGGCAACCCCATCCTTCTAGCTGTTCGGTTTAAAAACCTTGGGATCATCTTTGGCTTTTCTATCATATATCCAATATCCAGTGTGTTAGCAAATTTCATTGGCTTTACCTTCAGAAAATATCCAACAAAGGATCGCTTCTCCCCATCAGCATTGCTTTCATCATCATCTAAGCCACCAGCATGCTTCGATTATGGCCTTATTCTTACACACTTGTATCCTGGTTTGACTCACCGACCTCTCCCCTAGTCAGTTCTCAACAGAGTAGACAGTATATTCCTTGTAAAAGGTAAGTCAGAACATGTCATTCTTCTAACACCTCCCACCCCCATCCATGGCTGTCTGAGTCCCAAAATTATTACAAGACCCTAACAAGATTTATCCCGTCTTTTCCTCTCCAACTTCATTTCCTGCTTCTCTTCCTTACTCCACTTTATTCACATAGACCTTGCTGTTCCTCTAGAATAATTAGCATGCTCCCTCTCTGGAACCTTTGGACTGAATATTTCCTCTGCCCGAAACAATATACTGCCAGATACTTGCATTGGTAACTCTTTTACACCTAGAAATTTTTGCTCAAATATTATCTTCTCAAGGAAATCTGCCCTGACCACCTTTTTAAAAATTGTAAACTGCTCTCCCTCTTCTAACATTCCCTAACCCTTTTATTTTGCTTTTCTATTTATCTTTTCCAGAGTACTTAGTCACTTTCTAATATTCTGCGTAATTTGCTTATTTATGTATATTACCTATATATGTCACCCCAGCTAGCATGTGAATTCTATGAGGGTAGGGATCTCTGCCTATATTGTTCACTGATATTTTTCAAGCTTCTAGAATGAGTGCTAGTAGTTGACTCATAAGTATTTGCTTGATGAATTCTATATGGATTAGTGAAAAAGCACTGTGGAGACTTACAAAGCTTTCTACTGTTATATGGTAGTGTCATCTTTTTAATTTGCAACAAATTATAGAACCTCTCTGACCTTTTATTTCTTCATATTTAAATAAATGATAGTACCAGTTCTACATTCCTTATGGATTAATATGAGAATTAATACTATCACTAATAGGTTGATGATTAATTCTTGGCTTTTTCCTAACATTTATTTGCCACTATATTTGTCTTTTAGAGGGAAAAATTATTTATTGGTGGGGAGGCAGGAGTTGGCAGGAGGGTTGGTGTATATATGTATACCTGAGAATTGCCTGTTAAAGGAGGAAAATGAATAGCTGAATGTCAGATTTTGTCAAGTTGCTGTTCATGCTTGCCATCTATGTGACTTTAAGCAAGTTTATCCTTTCTGAATTTGTTTTCTTCTGTGTTGGGGATGAAAACAACTCTTTCATTAGAGATGTTAGAATGAAATAGCATGATGAATGTAAAGTGTCTGTTCATTGCTTAACATTTGTGCTTTTTATCAGTTTTTTATTAATATTTGTAAGGAAGGGCCAGGATAGTAGGAGCAACATGATGAATCTGATCTGGCTTTGAATGTGGCCTGAGTTTCATTCATTTCTAGAAGTTTGAATTAAAGCATCATTATGACACAAATCGAGACCTCAGAGCTGTCTTGATTTTCTTTTGGTCCTCCTTTAAATAGATAACATAATTGCCAAAATGAAGTAAAAGCTTCTTTTTGCATTTTCACATCTCTGCAGTTCAAAGCTCTTACATAGTATCTCATAAGAAAGGTTAGGTATCTAAAACTAATAAATGAATTCAGTAAAGCTGCAGAATACAATATCAGCATACAAAAAACAGTTGCATTTCTATATTCTAACAGTGAACTCTCAGAAAAATTAAGAAAACAATCCCACTTGCAATAGCATCAAAAAGAGTAAAACACTTAGGAATAAATTTAACCAGGGAGGTGAAAGACTTGCATACTGAAAATTATAATACATTGATGAAAGAAAACATAAATAAATGGAAAGATATCGTGTCCTCATGGTTTGGGAAACTTTATACCTTTAAAATATCCATGCTACCCCATGTGATCTACAGATTTAATACAGCTCCCATCAAAATCCCAGTGGTATTTTTTACAGAAAAAAAAGCAGTCCTAAAATTCACATGGAACAACGAAAGACCCAGAGTAGGCAAAGCAATCTTGAGAGAAAGAACAACAAAGGTGGAGGAATCACACTTCCTGATTCCAAAATATATTACAAAGCTGCAGAAATTAAAATAGTGTGGCACTTGCATGAAGACAGACATATAGACCAAGGGAACACAATAGAGAGCTCAGAAATGAACACATGCATTTTATCAACTGGTTTTTGATGAAGGTGCCAAGAACACACAGTGGGGGACAGGATAGTCTTGTCAACAAACGGTGTTGGGAAAACTGGATATCCACATGAAAAGGAATGAATTGGACTCTATCTTACACCATATGCAAAAATCAGCTCAAAATGGTTTAAAAACTTAAACGTAAGACCTGGAATTGTAAAACTCCTAAAGGAAAACATAGGGGAAAAGTTTTAGGACATTGGTCTTGGCAATGATTTCATGGATCTGATACCAAAAGCACAGGCAACAAAAACAAAATAGACAAGTAAGATTCCTTCAAACTGAAAAGCTGCTGAACAGCAAAGGGAACAATCAACAGAACGAACAGGCAACCCACAGACTGGGAAAAAGTATTTGCAAACCATATATCTCATAAAGGGTTATTTCCAAAATATATAAGGAACTCCTACAGTTCAATAGCAAGAAAACCCCAAATAGTCTGATTTAAAAATGGGAAAGGATCTGAATAGACTTTTCTCCAAAGGAAACATACAGACGGCCAACAGGTATAAGAAAAGGTGCTCAACATCACTTATTATCAGGGAAATGCAAACTAAAACCACAATGAGATCATCTCACACCAATTAGGATGGCTCCTATTAAAAAACAAGATAATCTCCCCTAAGTGTTGGCGATGACAGGAAGAAATTGGAACCCTTGTACCTTGTTGGTAGGAATGTAAAATGGTACAGCTGCTATGGAAAGCAGTGTGGAGGTTCCTCAAAAAATTAAGAATAGAACTTTCATGTGATCCAGCAATTCCAATTCTGGGTATACATCCAAAAGAATTGAAGTCAAAATCTCAAAGAGAAACTTGCACTCCCATGTTCATTGCAGCATTATTCACAATAGTTAAGACATGGGAACAACCCAAATTTTCATTGACAAATGAAGAAAATGTGATATATACATACGATGGAGTATTATTCAACCTTAAAAACAAGGAAATCTGACTGTTTGCAACAACTGTGAGTGAACCTGGAAGACATTATGCTAAGTGAAATAAGTCAGTCACAGAAGGACAAATAATGCACTATTCCACTTATATAAGGTGTCTAAGATAGACTTAAATAACCAGAAATCAGAGTGGTGGTTGCCAGGGAATGGGAGGAGGGAGAAAGGAGGAGTTGTTCAATGGGTATAAAATTACAGTTATACAAAATGAGTAAGTTCTAGATATATTCCGTATAATGCAATACAAATAGTTAACAATAGCACTTAAAAATTTGTTAAGAGCCAGGCACTGTGGTGTATGCCTTTAATCCCAGATACTCCAGAGGCCGAGGTGGAAGGATCACTTGAGGCCAAGAGTTCAAGGCTGTAGTGCAGTATGATTGCACCTGTGAATAGCCACTGCACTCCAGCCTGGACAATATAGTAAGACCCCATCTTTTTAAAAAAAAGTGTTTTTTCTTGAGGGAAGATCTCATGTTGTGTTCTTAACACATACACACACACACACACACACACGCACAAAGGCAAAGGGACACAGGAAACTTTTGGGGGTGATGGATGTGTTTATTACTTTGATTGTGGTGATGGTATGCGTATGTCCATGGTGTATGATATATGCATGTGTGCAAACTCATCAAATTGCATGCATCAAATACATGCAGGTTTTTCCATGTCATGCCTCAATAAAGTTATAAAATAAATATAAGCAAATGAACAATAAGAAGGATTAGATATCTTTTTTCACATTGCAGGTTATTTAAAAAACTTTGTAGGTTTCTGAATATGTTAGAATGTTATAACATATGTCAGCCTCTAACATGTATCAAAACCAACGTCTTAAAAATTCTTCCACTAGAATTTCTTTTTTGTTGAGTAGTTCTGGTTAATGTGTTGTAAAGAGTACCATTTTGCTCACCAGGCTAGTTGATAATGATGTTAATGATATTCTTTCCTTTTGTAATATTTTTAATAATTTCTAATTACTTTCACATTTTATTACAATAAATTTTACATGCCATATCTCTTTCTAATCCCCGTTTTATTACAAGTTTAGGGA
>RJWJ010041466.1:0-13474 GCA_004363605.1 Indri indri | reverse complement strand
ATGGGAGCCATCAGGATTCTAAGGGAGGACCGAGGTAGTCAGGTTGGGGGTTTAGAACACATACCGTGGCAGCCGGAGGGGATGACGGGAGGACATTGTGTATGAGGAGGGTGTCCTCCCCAGACTCAGTGCTGCTCTGGGCGGGGATGGGGCCCAGCTGCTCAGGGACTCCTCCTCTCCCTCCCTCCCTCCCTCCTCCCTGCCCCTGTCTCTGTCACTCACAGGCAGGGCCAGGCCAGCGCAGCCATGGCAGCCGTGCTAACCTGGATCCCTCTCCTTGTGGGCAAGTTGGGGCCTTCTTCAGGGGGAGGTCCAGGAGGAAGGAGGGGACTTGCAGTGATAAGATGGAAGCAAGGAGGGTCCTCAGAGGAGGGTTCTGGGGTGGGCGAGGCAGGGGCCGGCGGGGTTCTGGGGTGTTGAAGCCATGGCCAGCATGGGGTCCAGGCTGGGGGCTGGGCTCTGGGATATGGGATGGGAGATGCGGGGCTGGGCGCTCTGAGGCCTGGAAGTGTCCCAGGGCCGGGTGGGCCTGCCAGCCCAGGTCCAGAAGGTTGTGGGCCCTTTAATGGGCTGGCAGCCACTGCTTCTGCCTGGGCCCAGGCTAAATTTGGCCCTGAGAGGGAGGGTGGGGCTGGCGGGCAGGTCCTCCAGTTCTCTTGGGGTTTAGGGTCCCCTTCGCTCAGCTCCTATTGGCTCCTGGGGCCGGCCCTGCTCCTCCCTGGATGTTAGGGGAGGTAGAAGGGGGTTTCTGGGTCCCAGAATGGCCACCCCCTCCTCTGTAGGCTCCTTCCCATCCCTCTCGCCTCCAGCCTCTCAGACATTTGGCATGGGGTTCTTTTCTAAGTGCCCTTCACACACACAGCCCAGCATCAGTCCCTGCCCGCTGTCACCCTTACTGGGGAGCCTAAATTGAGGTGTGGAAAGGTTTTTGTGGGGGCGGCTGCCCCACAAATCCAAACCAAACGGAAGTCTGGGTCTTGTCACCGATGGTAATGTCCAGCGAGCCCCCATCCTTTCCAGGGAGCCAGCAAAGGAACCCCCTTCTCTGAGTCCCATAGGGGCACCAAGGACTTGGAGGGGAAGTCCTCCTGAGGCTGGTCTGTGTGTTTGGGACTTGTGGGGTCCCCACAGGTCTCCTGGCAGGCCTGGGGGGCACCAAGGCCCAGCAGACCACCCTACACCCGCTTGTGGGCCGCGTCTTTGTGCACACCTTGGATCATGCGACCTTTCTGCACCTTCCCGAGGACGTAGGTGAGAGGGGCCTGCTGGACACTGGCAGGGCTGGGCTGTGCCTTTTGGGGCTCCTGTTGTGACTCTAATCCCCTCTCCTCTCTTCTGCCAGCTGTCCCCCCGACCGTCCGCATCACCTACCACGCCCACCTCCACGGACACCCAGACCTGCCCCGGTGGCTGCACTACACCCAGCGCAGCCCCCACCACCCTGGCTTCCTCTACGGCAGCGCTACCCCAGAAGATCGCGGGAGCCAGGTCATCGAGGTGCCATCAGGGACCCTCAAAAGCTCACAGGGGTGGGTCAGCGGTGGCCTCTAGGAGCAGCCCTGCTGGTGGGGATTGAATGTTCCTTCATGGTCATTTGCATATAATTTACATACCTCTAATCTGGTGTGGCATCTCAGTCCTCGCCTACCAGGCTTTAGCTGTGCCAGGTTTCTCTCCGGATCCCACCTCTTAGCTCTCCTCCCCACCCCCCAGGTCACAGCCTACAATCGGGACAGCTTTGACACCACTCAACAGAGGCTGATGCTAGTGATTAGGGACCCAGAAGGTACTTCCTGCCCCACCCCTCCCCTTCCCCAGTAACACCAGTCTTGAGGGATCTGGACAGGCTTCCAGGGTCTGGAGCTGGGGACAGCCTGTGGGGCCCTGGGCAAATCAGTGAGGCTGTGGGTGTTGGGGAAGTGTCGTTGGGGCGGCAGGGTGATGTACAGGGCCTTGGGGGGCAGGAAGGGGTCTGGTGGTGTGGGGGGTGTGGGGAGGAGCTTGGGGGAGGCTTGAGAAGGATCTGGGGGGGCAGAGCTGGGGGCTGGGTGGCGCCTGAGGTACCCACCCGGCCTTCCCAGGTCCGCTGCTGCCGTACCAAGCTGAGTTCCTGGTTCTCAGCCACGACGTGGAGGAGGTGCTGCCCTCGATGCCTGCCAGCCACTTCCTCGCAGCCCTGGGGGGGCTCTGGGAGCCGGGGGAGCTCCAGCTGCTCAACATCACTTCTGCCTTGGACCGTGGGGGCCGTGTCCCACTTCCCATTGAGGGACGCAAGGAAGGGTAGGTGTGCAACCCAGGAGGGCTTCCTGAAAAAGCTTGCTTTTTGTCTGGGTGGTGGGCATAAACAGGGTCTCCCTAATTTCCATGTGGGGCTTTGCCATGCCCATCTCCACCTCCCAGCTTCACACCACTGTCCACTCCCCTCCAGCCCCACCCCCATCTCCTTCCTGTCCTTGCTGAGCCTAAGCCCCGGTCACCCTGAACTGGCTACTTCCTGGTGCCCTGTGAGGACATAGAAGATCCGTCCATCAAAGGACATTCTTTGAGGGCTAAGGCCCCCCGGAGCACAGAAGAGTGGAGTGCTTTGTGCACTTTCACCATAACCCCGGATCTCGGGGGCCCTGAGACCTCTCCTGCCAGGCCCCTGCTGTACCACATTTCTTGCCTAAACCCTCTCCTAGGCCTCCTCCCCTCTCCCATCCCCAGGTCACAGCCTGCAATCAGCACAGCTTCAACAACACCCGGCAGAGGGGTGCCTGGTGTCCCCTGCCCCTGCTCTGCTGACAGTGGCTTCTCTCTGGGCCCAGGGTGTACATCAAGGTAGGCTCTGCCTCACCCTTCTCTACCTGCCTGAAGATGGTGGCATCCCCCGACAGCCATGCCCGCTGTGCCCAGGGCCAGCCTCCACTTCTGTCCTGCTATGACACCTTGGCACCCTACTTCCGCATTGACTGGTGCAATGTGTCCCTGGTGAGGAGGGACCCTGGTTCTGGGGGTGGGGATGGGGCATGGCCCCCATCACAGTCCCCCTTCGCTCCACACTGCTTCCCACTCCAGTCTCTGATTTGTCTAGTCCCTGTTTCTCTGATGATCTGTCTTGGCCTCAATCAGTCTGTAGTCTTGGTCTTGGTCTTGGTCTTGGTCTTTCGCACACCCCCTGAAGTTCTATCTTCTCCCACAAGAGGGCGACAGAGTCTGCACTCCACCCCTGGGGTCTCCAGCTCCCCGCGTCACATATCTGCCCAGCCCTACATCTAAAACAATCAATCACATGCCCCCTCCCCCCGGACTGGTTCCCAAAGCCTTTCCCCACCAAGGGCCTCTGCGTGACAGCTCTGTCTGCTTCCTTCTAAGGTGCCTTCTAGCAAACTTGCCTGCAGGCAGGAGCTGATAGCTCTCCGTATTATAACTCAGGGATGCTCGCTACGGCTCTGGGATACTGAACTGAGGTACCCAGGGTACCACTGCTAGTGTCCTCTGTTCCTGTGAATTACTGACAAAGCAGGAACTTATTTGGGGTTGACAGCCAGGGCCAGGTAATTGACAACATTCTTAAACATTTGCTAGGCACTGTCCAATCAGCATGTTTTATCCTCAAAACCACTCCAGCAGGCAGATGCCACTATTATGGATTTTACAGGTGAGGAAACTGAGGCACTTACACATAAGTCATCCCAGCTAAGCGCTTGTCTGAGTCAGGATTCAAGCCCAGGTCAGACCCCAGATCTGTGCTCTAACCACTGTACTGTCCTGCCTCTCTGGGACTTTGTCTCTCCAGCCTCCTAGTCCAGTGCTTGTCCAGCTAGGTCACACGAACTGAGCGAGGCAGGCAGGAGGAGCCCTGTGGTTGCATGAGGAGTATGTAGGATGTCCCTGGAACCCCTGCCCTGTCCCCTGGGGGCCTCTGTGTCCAGCCAGCCACACCTGGTCCAGCCCTGGGCTCTCTGTGCAGGTGGACAAGTCAGTGCCAGAGCCTGCAGATGAGGACCCAACCCCAGGCGACGGGATCCTGGAGCATGACCCATTCTTCTGCCCACCCACCGAGGCCCCGGCCCGTGACTTCCTGGTGGACGCTCTGGTCACCCTCCTGGTGCCCCTGCTGGTAGCCCTGCTGCTCACCTTGCTGCTGGCCTACATCATGTGCTGCCGGCGGGAGGGACGGTGCGTGTGTGGACAGAGGGCGGGGAGGCACCCGGTGATGGTCACACCCATGGGGTACCCCGTGGCACCTTTGCTGCATGGGGACCCAGACCCCTCAGGGAGTGGGGCTTCCAGGCAGAAAGGAGTGTGAGGCCCCTTTCTAGACAGCTCGGGGCTGGGGACCCACCTAGCCTGGCACCAGGGGGAGGTTGTGGGTAATCACACACAAACCACCGCACTTGCTTGAGCCCTGGGGGTGCCTTGGGCCAAGCCCAGAGCCGAGCTAACCTTCTCCCCTCGCTCTTCCACAGGCTGAAGAGAGACCTGGCCACCTCCGAGTGAGTAGGGGAGCTGGGGGGTGGGTGGGAGTCCGCCTAGATGGCCAAACTGGGCCCCCCAACCTCCCCGGGCAGCATAGACAAAGCAAATTACTCTGGGAAGATGAGCCAGCCTTGACCTCTGAGCCCTAGTCCTGGGCTGGTCAGTTGCTAGGCCTGACCTATCCTGACCTTGCTTTCTTATTGGCTGGTTCCCATAGAAGAGTCTTTTGTATCACAGGAGAAGGGCGCCTGATGCCACCCTGCGGGAAGGAGTTTGAGAAGCAACTTAAGAGGCTCCCAGCATGTGTGTACACACACACACACACACACACACACACACACACGCACACACCCCCCACTATGAGTCAGACACCCGGGGTCCAGGCCAGCACACAATTGCTCCATCATCCTTTCTGGCCTCAGATCCTCTCCCTGCAGGGGGACGCGGTTGGACTAGCTGTGTCTATGGATGCTTCCAACACTGCCAGCCCTTCCCAAGTCCATCTCTCTTATTTTGCCCCAGGAGTCCCCTACCCATGGATTTACCCCTCCTCTGCCCCCAGTCCCCTTCCTCTGTTACTCCCCTGAACGCCAGATTCCAGGAGGCAGGTGTGAAATAAGTCAGGCTCCTTTTATTTCCACTGCACTGAGCCTGTGGCGGGCCTGGCGCCCCTGACCACTTGCAGGCCTGCCCCGTTAATTGCAGCGGCCTTTGGCCACTCTGCAAGCCCTCTTGAAAAGCTGCTTGTGCCCCCGTTTGGAGCCCAGTGGCGACCTGCGCCCTCCAGGGCGGCGCTGCCCAGACCTCCGCTGCTGCTGCCGCCGCCTTCTCTTGACCTTGAGCTTGGACTTGGAGGCCTGATTCTTGCCCATGCAGTAGGAGCCTGAGGCCCCCTTGCCAGTCACGTGCTTTAGCATGCCCGTGTCCACCAGCCCCTTGAGCACACGCTTGAAGTAACAGGTGTTGCGCGCCACGTTGTAGCCCATGGTGGCAACAGCCTTCTTCAGGGTGGCGAGGGACACACGTTTGCGTGCTCCCTTGTCTGCCACAGTCTTCAGGATCACCTTGGATATGGTGGGCTTCTGGTGGGATTTGGAACCGGTTTGGTGCCCAGACCCACTCTTGCTAGAGACCCCTGACACGCTGGCCTGCTGGCCTCCACCCACAGCAGTGTTTGAGGCCAGGGGCACAGATGTGGGCAGCTGTGAAGTGTCCTTCTGCATCTCTCCCTGTGGTAGGTGAAGGGAGTTGGGTGCAAGGACCTCCAGGATGGCGGCTGGAAATGCTCTGCGCTGCTCCTCAGTGGGTGGGGGAGGTGCGTCCCTGTTCTGGTTCCCTCGTAGAGCTCCGGCCCACGCCTTCCCCTGGGTGGCCAGAGGGAGGACCGAGGATGATCACCCACAGTTGGCCTCAGCAGACTTGTGCTGTGGGTGCAGGGGGTGGCAAGGTTATCTCTTTGGTGACCTCAGGGGGACATTGTGAGGCCACCAGAATCCTGTGGGGGTCACAGTGGCCCCTTTGTTTCCTCCTGGGAGGGGTGGACAGGAGATGGCAGATGGTGTGGGCATCTGATGTGCCAGGTGTCCTGGGCAGGGCAGCCGTGGCTGTGTGGGCCAGATGGGTGGGCGCACACGGAGTGTGTGTGTGTGTGTGTGTGTGTGTGTGTGTGTGTGTGTGCGTGTGCGTATACGCACGTGCTCAAGACAATCTCGGGTGTTCTGGGCCCCCAGTGTTAAACCCACCATTTTGACCCCACCATCTCGACTCATCATTGGTTTTGGGTTGAGGAATACAAACATTTTAGATGTCAGAATTGTAGCAACATTTATGGAATTTGGTGGGGAATACATGTTCCAGAGTGAACAGAGACGTAATTCCTTGATCTACGTTAAATCAATTTCATTCCTTGAGCAACTTTCTACACAAAGCAGTTAAAAGACTTTGCTTTTATTTTCTATTTTCATGTTTATTTTATAGAATTTTTCCCCATTGGGATCAGAGATTTTCCATGTAAATTTCACAAATTGATTCCTTTTTTGGTGGGGCGCTGCCCAAATTTAATCCATCGTACCTACTGCTACGGTGGTTATTCTCTTGTGACTGGTATTTCTGCCAGGTTCTGCTTTCCTGGGTCAATTTTGTAGCTCAGATGTTATCAGGAAAATCTGCTTCCTCCATCAATTTGAAATCAATAACCAATTTACCATGTGCGATGTTTGCCTTAGTCAGTTTGGATTTCCTGTTGATTTATTTCTACAAAACCTTATTTTTTCCGCTTGTTCCATGTCTGCCATTTTTTCAAATTTATCCGCAAGGGTGATTTCTACTGCCTGCTTTTCACCCAGATCAGATTTTACTGGTCACAGAATGCTCCAGGCCCCGACGACCCTCTCCTGTGGGTCTGTGCGTCAGAGGTGGCTCTTGTCGCATGTTGGTGGTGCACGGGGTGTGGGTGAGCCCAGGCCACACGTGTGCACGTGCGCATGCGTGTGTGGGAAAGCCGCCTGTTCGTGCGTCTGCCTAAGTGCTGATGTGGAAGGGCTGTGGGGAAGGTACCGCGGGGTCTGGCTTTGGCTCTTGCTCTAGAAAAACAGCCTGTGAACATTTTTCCACCTGTGTGTTGCCAGAGTAATGAGACCCAGATGTGGGGCTGGGGGTGAGCAGGGGGCGCACTGACCGGGGCCCTTCCTCGCTGGGGCATCACCTGCCCGGGTGCCTCCGTCTCAGCGCCCACACACTGGTCTCCGTCTTTCCCCTCAGTCTCCCCTCGCCTGGGAATGGAAAACTGTTTTGGACAACCCAGCTTGCCAAATTCCAGACTCAAGAGCTCATCCTGGCCCTCCCCCAGCCCTAGACAATGACTCCACGTCTTCCCACCGGCCAGACAGGACTTGGTCCCTCCCGCCCCAAGGAGGGTGGCCTGTTCAGCATGAAGCTGGGAAGTCTTTTCTGCAATCTAACCGGCCAGTCTCTAAGTGGAGTCCGTGTCCGCTGACTGAGACCTGGACACGGGTGGGGACCACTTCCTTCCCCATCTAATCAGTAACTGAGTGGCAAGTGGGGTCCCTTCAGCCCTGCCTGGGGCCCCAACCCCTCTAAGAAAACCCATTTTATTGTTTATGGTGAAAAGTCCCAGCTCTGTCTGACCTGGCAGCCAGGTAGCCTGGGAAAATGTCACCAGGCTGGGCCAACTAATATGGGTGGGTTCGTGTACAAAGGGCTTGGAGACGCGCTTCCACTGGAGGCCAAGTTCACCAATGGGCTGAATATAGGGGTGAAGGGGAGGGCATGTTTGCCAGCCTGACCCAGGGCCATAGCGGCGGGGGGCAGGGGGAGAGAAGGCTTGGGTGCTCTGTGGTTGGAGAAAGTACTGAGGGAGGGAGTTGAGTGCAAGAAGGGACAGAGAAGGTCACCAGAATATAAAAACGGAATACTATATTAGCCCAGCAATTGCTGGATTCTGGAAAAATATATCCACTGTCGATATCTATTCATGTCTTGGTATCACATGAACACTTATCATTGCTGGGCACCGTTCTAAACCTCGAGCCCCATTTTCTCATTTCATCTTCACAGCAATCCCGGAAGGTAGATATTATTATCCCCATTTTACAGTTGAGGAAACTGAGGCACAGAGTGATTAAGCAACTTGCCAAGGACACACGGCTTTGAATCCAGGCTGTCTGCACCCAGAGCCCGTGCCTCAATCACTGGGCATGGAGCAGGCACCAGAGAACTTCCTGCTTGTTCCCTGTGCCCTCGTGACGTGTTTGACTGGTTGGGAGGATAGCAGGGTGGCTCTTAAGCAGTGCCAGGCTGGACCCTGGGGTGACTGACTCCCTGAGCTGATGGCCCCCGACCCTGTGCCTCCAGCATCCAGATGGTTCACCACTGCACCATCCACGGGAACACGGAGGAGCTGCGGCAGATGGCAGGCAACCGCGAGGTGCCCCGGCCACTCTCTACCCTGCCCATGTTCAATGTGCGCACAGGCGAGCGGCTGCCCCCCCGCGTGGACAGCGCCCAGGTGCCCCTCATCCTGGACCAGCACTGAGGCCCCGGCCAGGTGGGTTCAGTGGGCACGGCCAGCCTCATTTCTGGGAACGAGGTGACCTGTGTCTCTGGCTGGGGCAAATGGTGGGGTATGGGGGAGGCTGGGGGAAGGGGCACATGGACCTGCCTGCCCCTCTGAGGCAGCTGTGGGGTGCCCAGCAGTGCCAGGGCTATGCCCCCAATGCCGAGCACTTGGGGGTGGAGGGTGAGGGTGGGAAAAGGAGGAGGACCAGGGACTGGCCCTCTCAGCCCTCCACTGTCCCTCCCCCAGCTGCTCCAGGTCCAGCCCTGGCCTCACCCTCCCTTCTCTGTCCACTCAGAGCAGCCACGACCCCTGGCCAGCCGCATCCCACCTGCTGGTTCCAGCTCCTGGCCCAACTGGACCCCAGGTCTGAACAAGCAGAGAGATGGATGGGGCGGGGTGGCGGTGTTCAGTGTCAGGACGCACAGAATAAATACCTGCTGCTCTGCTATCTATTGCTGCCTTGGTTTCCCTTTCTGTCTTCTGGGAGTCCCCAGAGGCAGCCAGGGGCTGCCAGCCTTTGGATCCTTGGCATCTTGCTATTTTCTCAAATCCTCTGGAAGGAGGAGGAAGGTCCTCCTGGTATACGTGGCCCTCACATGAACTTAATTGCGAGGGATTACTGGATCATTATCCCCATTTTATAGACAAGGGAACTGAGGCCTAGGGAGAGTAAGTGACTTACTCTAGGTCACAGAGCAAGCAAGTGGCCGAGCTTGGGTTCGAACCTGGCATGTCTGCCTCCACAGTGTCTTCTGGAGGACTGAGGGGCTCTGGAAGCAGGAGATCCAGGCTGTCACCTGGAGATTTATTTATGGTTGACGCCTGTCGAGATCTGCTGGAGGGAGAGTCCCTTTGTACCTGTGTTGGGAGAGAAGCCAGTCTAGGTATGGAGGAGAGAGGATGGAACGCAGGACCCCGAATGCCCTGGGAGCAAGGGCTCCCCCAGAGACAGGGCGGGGGTCCAGAGGACAGGGCACAGCCTGGAACCCTGCTGAGCAGAGAGGGCGGGCTCTGCCCCCTCGCCGCCAGCCTGGCCGGGTGCAGTCTCACATTTCCCCACTCCCATGTGAGGACGGGCTGCAGACAGAGCCTGGGAGGGGACCCAGGTAAAGGAGGGTTGGCAGGGGAGGAAGGACACAGGGCCAGGCCCCCGCCCAGCCCTGTTCTGGGTGGAAGCTCCAAGAGAGTCCAAAAAGGGGCCAGCCACCCACCGCCTGGGCCTCTTCATCCCTCTTCTTCTGCAGGGAGCCCCAGCCCCCCACAGCCACGCAACTCCCCTGTTAGGATGCTTTTGGTCTCTGCCTCAGAGAGGAGTTCCCTGTGCCCCTGCGGCCCTGGCCTCAGCTGCCCCACAGCCCTCCTCGCCCTCTGGGAGGTGTGCTCCGCCTGGGTTCACCTGTTCCTGTCCTCTTCCCACACCAGAGTGCAGGATTCCAGCTGCCCCCAGGAGGCGCAGCGGCGGCACACAGTAGGCGCTCAGGAAAGATGTCCCAAAGGAATGCAGGAAGGGACGCTTGCTCAGAGTTCTTGAGGAGGGTGCTGTCCCTGCTCCTCTCAGGGCAGAGGGCGAGCAAGGCCATTGCTAAAGCATCTTCCACTGCCTCCTGGTCCTCCCCGCCGTGCCGGGCGGCCCACACGCACCGGCTGGTCACTGGGCCCGGCAAACACTGACTCGGGCAGAGGCACGGCCAATGTGCTCAGCAAACATTTGAGCAGCTGCTCTTCGGGTGCCCACCCTCTAACCAAACGGGTCGACCGAAGGTGCCTCTGACATCTCATTTGCCATTTCTTCCTTTTTCCTGATGGAAACCCGGAGCTGCCCAGAGTCTGTTCAGACTGGAGGCTGGAGCAGGCAGCCAGCTCTCTGGGTGGATCCTCCCTGGTCCCTGCCCCCCAGGCCTCCTCTGAGCTCTTCCTGTGCTGGCCAGGGACGCGAGGGGGCGAGGCCAGCATCTCGCCTCCCTCTGCTTCCCGGCTCTGCCTTGGGGTCTTGGCAGCACCTTCCTCCCCACTCAGCTCCAAGGAGCACACGGGAGCCTGGCTGCCGGCCTGAGAGGAAGTGGCCCAGACAAGTAGCGGGGAGGATGGCGTGCCTGCAGAGGACACTGAGCCGTGCCTGGGCACACGCGCCTGCAGCCCCAGTGCAGACACACTCAGGGCCCCCTGCTCACTGGGCAAGGTTCCACCCGGCAGTCACACCCACCCCCCACAGCCCAGGACAAACAGCAGCAGCCACCCCCACCTCCACCCCCACCCTGAGACAAGGGCACACTCCGTTCCACAAATCCCACCAATGGCACTGCCCACGCAGCCCCCACTTTCATCCTAAACGGCCCCCAAGAGTGACCTGGCTCTCCAGACATTTCCTCACCATCTCTCCATCCACCAGACCCGGGGACACAGGGCACCCCTACAGCTGGCCTCAGCCCTTGGACACACAGTTCCCCAGAGCTGCCACGCAACAGCTGGCTCAGCCAGCTGCCGGTTAGCTTACTCATAAGACGATAATCACAACTGCCTTGGGGCTGTTGGGGGAATTAGTGGGAACGGGGCACTCTGGCAGCTCCCAGGAATGGAGGCGTTACCACATGCAGGCACTCACGCGATCCCCGCAAGGCCAGAGATCCGTGGGGTCTCCTTGCCCCCTGAGATCCAGACTGAATAGACTCCATTTCCATCTGCGCCTTGTGAAAAGTTCACTCTCTCCCTGTAAATTTGGGGTGGAGGCCTAAATTCACACGGCCCTTGGCACGGATCTGCTGCCTGATGCCGCGCTGTCCAGGACAGCAGCCACTGGCCACACGTGGCACTGGAACACTTGATACGTGGTTAGTCCACGCTGAGATGGGCTGTCAGTGCCAGAATGCAGTGATTTTATTTGGGGATACATTGGGTTAAATAAAAGACATCATTAACATTAGTTTTACCTATTTCTTTTTATTTTTTTAAATGACTGTTCGAAAATGGAAGATTACATAATGTGACTCTATATGTTTATCGGGCAGTGCGGGTTTCATGGCTCTTCCTTTCTTTCCACCCAGATCAACTCACGCCCACAGCTCAGCTTCCCTTGCTCTCTGCAGAGCACCCAGGCCTCTGCATGCAGAGGTTTGCCGCACAGCGGTGAGTTCACCGAGAACTTGAACACGTGGCCTCCTTGTTCTAAAATGTGCTCTGCTCCACCATGGTTCTCAGCCACCTCTTCCTCTCTTCTGTGTCCCTTGTCATTGAGCACCCCCTTCCCAATTCCTCCCATTGTCTTTTGCAGAGAAAATCCCCCTTTCTCCAGCACCAGCACACACCCAAACCCGCCTCCCTCCTGGCTTTGCCTTGCACATCCTGTGCGAAGTGTTGAAATGTCCATGTGTGGAAGGACCCAGCACCCTCCTGGACAGGGGCCCTCCTTCTCCCCAGGTCTTGCCTCTCAGTCCAGCAACATGGAACCCTCAGCCTGACTTGGAACCCTCTGGAGCACTCACAGAGGAAGGGGACCGGGAGACACATCCTCTCCCCAGCACCAGGGCTCCCGCTGGATCAGGGACCTCAGGATGGCGGGGTCCTCCCGTAGGCAGCCTCTCCTCATCTTTCCCTCGCTCCTCCGTGCTCACCCCACATCCATCTCCATTCTCACAGACGGATTCTCCTCTGCCTTCTGTCATACTTGTGACACACGTGTCCCAGATGCCATGATCCACGGGTTCTCACAGTTCACACAGTGTCCCTTCCACTGCCGTAGGCGTGTGGGGAAGCTGCCCTCACAGACGCCCACCCGCCCCCAACACACACACACACACACACACACACACACCCTGTGTAGGGCCCCTGTGAACACAGATGCATTTGTTCATGGCGGGGGGGGCACATTTTCCTCCTCACAGGCACCCCCAGGAGACCCACACGGGGACCGCTCGGCGGCACTCACCTCACTCCTCAGACGCCATCGCGCGGGCCTCCTCGTGTGGGCACTGGCCTTGTGAGCAGCCACCCTGTCTGCCACGCGACCCCACGCTCCACACACAGCCCCTTGTCCCGCCACGACAGTCTTGGAGGGTTAAGACCCTGAGGGCAAAAAAATGGAGGGAAACCCCACCACATTCCAGCTATAGAAAATCCTGCCGGGAGCTGGGGTCCGAAAAAGCAGCAAAAACAAAAAATTCAAATGCAGCCTCCTCCCTTTCTAGAATTTTCCATCGGGATTTGACTGAAAACTCGGCCACAGGAACATGATCCTTCTCCTCACGGAGGAGACAGAGGTGAGCCCGGCAGAGCATCGCTGGGAACGGCAAGCTCTGCCACTGCGCAGGGGGCAGCGAGGGTCTTGGGGAGCGGGTCCAGGCGGCCGTATTTAGGGCAGCTGTGATGTCAGCGGAAAGGAGGGTTTGAGTTGGGGATGTGGCACAATGGCCCCTTTGTCCCCCTCTACTCCTGTCCTTCACAGGCACCGAAACCACGTGCCGACCCACACCACGTGACACAGACGTGAAGCTGCACACAGGGCACTGCCACACAGGCTGTCACCGCCACTGCCCTGACCCTCGGGTGTGTGCCCACCCACAGGTGCACGTGTGCACACACACGCACTCACACGCCCGTGTGTAGATTTGTACATATGTGGTGAGAAGCAGACTCACTGCTGTGCCTAGGACTATGCTGCCCAATCAGGTGGCCACTGTCCCACATGTAGCTAGTAAAATTAATTGCAATAAAATTCAATAAAAGTAGAAATCACGGCCGGGCGTGGTGGCTCACGCCTGTAATCCTAGCACTCTGGGAGGCCGAGGCGGGCGGATCGCTCGAGGTCAGGAGTTCGAGACCAGCCTGAGCAAGAGCGAGACCCCGTCTCTATTAAAAATAGAAAGAAATTAATCGGACAACTAAAACTATATAGAAAAAATTAGCTGGGCATGGTGGCACATGTCTGCAGTCCCAGCTACT
>RJWJ010041465.1:0-13484 GCA_004363605.1 Indri indri | reverse complement strand
GCACACGCTTGAGATCTCAGGCACAGCTCGTGGGAGGGCAGGCGGGAACAGCCCACCTGGAGAGCAGCTCGGAGACTGGTATCAAGAGCCTTAAAAATACGGATTCCCTTTGACCCCAGGCCCAAGCGCATTCAAATACAAGCAGCACTGTTTTTGAGGGCAAAACTAGAAAACACCTGCCCATAAATAAGGAATCGGTTAAATACGTGATGTCACATCACATAGTGTGGAATACGGAGGCTCTTAGAACAAGCAAGATGGACCCTTAGATATTGAAAAGTCATCAATGTCTAGGCTTGAAATCTATCCATTAGCAAGTCTCAAAGTGTGGTCTGGGGACACCTGGAAGGGCAACCCCCTAGACTCTTTCATGGGGTCCATGAAGTCAGAACTATTTTCATAATAATATTAAGATGTTGGCCGGGCGTGGTGGCTCACACCTGTAATCCTAGCACCCTGGGAGGCCAAGGCGGGAGGATCACCCAAGGTCAGGAGTTCAAGACCAGCCTGAGCAAGAGTGAGACCCCCCGTCCCCACTAAAAATAGAAAGAAATTAGCTGGACAACTAAAAATATGTAGAAAAATCAGCTAGGCACAGTGGCATGTGCCTGTAGTCCCAGCTACTTGGGAGGCTGAGGCAGGAGGATCGCTTGAGCCCAGGAGTTTGAGGTTGCTGTGAGCTAGCCTGATGCCATGGCACTCTAGCCCAGGCAACAGAGCAAGACTCTGTCACACACACACACAAAAAAGATGTTATTTGCCTTTTCCACCGTGTCAACATTTGCACAGATGATGCAAAAGCAACTGTGGGTACAACTGCTGGAGCCTGAGCATGGGTCAAGGCAAGTTCTAGAGGCTACTGAGTTCTTCACCAGTACGGTGTCCTTACAGCAAATAAGCCGTTTTCACTTAGAACATATTTAATGAAGTAGCATAATTATTAATTTCATTAAATCTAGACCCCTGAATACAAGACTTTTATTTTTTTTAGAGATAGGGTCTCACTCTGTTGCTCAAACTGCAGTGCAGTCACGTAATCATAGCTCACTGTAACCTCAAACTCCTGAGCTCAAGCAAACCTTCCATCTCAGCCTCCCGAATACCTGGGACTACAGGTGCATGCCACCACACCTAGCTAATTATTTTTATTTATTTTTTGTAGAGATGGGGTCTCCATATGTTGCCCAGGCTGGGCTTGAACTCCTGGCCTCAAGTGATCCTCCCACTTCGACCTCCCAAAGTGCTGGGATTGCAGGTGTGCCCAGGCAAGATGTTTTAACACTCCACATGACCAAGTGAGAAATCCACAGAAAGCATTTCTGCTTTTGTCATGGAACACCAGTGGTACTCTTAGGACTGACAAACTATGGAATTTCAGACTTGGGTATTTGGCAGACATTTTCTTAAAAAGGAATAAAGTAAGTTTATCACCTCAAGGAAGACAACCTCGTGTCATTTGTTGCCAATGATAAAAATAGTTTTCAAAAATTTTTTTCAAAAAAATATTTCAAAGTTTCAAGCAAAAATTAAAATTTTGAAAATATTGTCTTGGCCACCACAAATTTGACAGCTTCCCTGTAACACTTAGAGGCCTTTCTCATGAGGTCAGTAGTGATATTAACAAATTAATTTAAGGGATACCCCAAATGTGGATTTTCTTTTAATACTGTATAATGAAAGTGTCACTGTTTAGAAAATCTGTAAAATTCAGTGAACCACTGTTTTCCAAATGCCTAATGCATGATGTTACAAAATCATGGGTAAAAGATCCATTCAAAGTACAAGATACACCAGTGGGTTTTAGTGTAACAGGGTATGAAAAGTTTATGGATATGGTTTCAGATTCACATTGCAATTATACTTTAAGAAATTACTACTTGTTGGCCAGGTTTGATGGCTCATGCCTGTAATCCTCCCTGTAATTTAGCACTTTGGGAGGCCAAGGAGGGAGGATTGCCTGAAGCCAGGAGTTCGAGACTAGCCTGAGCAATAGCAAGACCCCGTCTCTACAAAAAATAGGAAAATTAGCCAGGTGTGGTGGTATGCGACTGTAGTCCCAGCCACTCGGGAGGCTGAGGCAGGAGGATCGCTTAAGCCCAGGAGTTTGAGATTGCTGTGAGATACAACAATACCACAGCACTCTAGGCAAGGTAACAGAGTGAGACCCTGTCTCAAAAAAAAACCAAAAAAACAACACTTGACTGTTTTGGTGTAGTATCAGAAAAATATGCACAAATATCAGAAAAGACTATTAAAATATCCTCCCCCTTTCCAACAAATATCTGTGTGAGGCTAGGTTTTCTCTATATACTTTAAAACAACATATTGCAACAGATTGAATGCAAAAACACATATGAGAATCAACTGTCTTCTTTTAAGCCAGATATTAAAGAACTTTGCAAAAAGTAAAACAATACTTTTCTTCTCATTAATTTTTGAAAATAGTTATTTTGTGAAATTTTCATAAAAATCAACATAACCCATAGAAACAGAAAAGCTTTTGGGGATCCAACAATTTTTTGAGTACAGAAGAGTCCCGAGACCAAAAAGTTTGAAAGTAACGGCATATAGTAATGAAATACTTGGCATTTTGGTGACTTTTCTGGCGTGGAGGGGACGGGCGAGTGAGGAGCAGAGTGAGGTGGAAACGACATTTTCTCCAAGAGCATAAACAGCCACTCTGCCTCCTCGAGGTGGGCCCCACAGAGAGAGATGTGGTAAGGGATACCCCAAGCCGTGGAAAGATATTGAGAAATTTTAAACATTGTATTTATATTAAAATAATCACAGATACATTAATGAGCAGGAGACAAATTTAAATGAAAAACTGTAAGGTGAATTAAAAGATTTCGAGAGGAGAAACTGAGAGGAAACAGAGCTGTGTGAACCCTGGTTGCCCACGAGGGGGCACCACAAGCACAGAGAAGCTGCCTTCACCTTTTAGCAAGATTAACCCGGCGGAATGTTTTAGGAAGGGAGGGACCTTAGTCTGGGACTAGAGCTGGGCTGACAACATCTGACTTTTCTCGGAAAGAGTTTAAAAAAGGACGGATACCAAGTCTCACTCCAGATTATTCTGCTGTGAGCAGCTCAGCAGGCTATATTTTGGAAAATGTTCCCCAGAGAACCCTGATGTACAGTGAGGTTTGGGAACCATAGCTGCTGGGGCCCTTCTAGAACCTTCCCCAGGCCTCTGCGGGGAAGCTGTCCTGAGAAACCACCACTCTTGTTAGTGAGGAACTACCGGAAACTAGCCCTTGCCGACGTCCTCACGTATGACTGTCACGATGACCAAGAACCAGCTCCTCCCACCCTATCTCGCAGGTAATAGAAGGAAGGCTGCCCCGAATGCGGCTCAGCGCCAGAGGCCGCGCTCACGCTGCCAATGGGCTGGGTGCTGGGGGCCCGGACTCGAGTCCATCCCAGCTCCTAGCCGGGCCACACTTCTTCGGCCCTTAGTGTCTTCCCCTGAAAAGTGGGACAACAATGGTGTCCACTCCTCAGGAGCTCTCACAGCAGTCGTACCTGGTACGTGGCAGGTGTACAATGAGGGTGCCCGCGTGTGCACAGGAGCCAGCGCCTGCTCAGCAGGGCCTGGGGGACTTACTGATCTCTGTTGGGGGCTTTCCTGAGCTGGTCGGCCGTCACCCTCCACGAGAAGTTGAAAAACCGCATAGCATTCTCAAAGTAGAGGTCCGGGACTGCAGTGTACTGGAAAAGAGGAAACACAGTCACAGGACCAGAGCGTGCGCAGGCCGGGGGCGAATCCTAAGGCTGAGGAAGCCGAGAGCTGTGGAGGTTCAGGGAGACTCAGGGCTGCAGGCATGGGCTCTGCCCTTGGCCCTCATCCTGCAGGGGCCTGACACTAGCACTCCCCTTCCAGGACACACCAAGAGCTTCACCCAGGGCTGTCAGATGGTGTCACAGTGCTGCAGGATGGTCCTGTAGCAGTGCCTGGGTCTGAAACAAAGGTATCTCCCGTGCTGTCCAGTGGCATGTTCCATGGTGACGAGACATGTTCTGTGCCTGTGCCGTCCATATGGCAGACACCAGCCACAGGTGGCTACTGAGCATTTCCAATGTGGTGAGTGTGGCTTTTAAATTCGATTTTAATTAATTTAAGTTTTAATTAATTAAATAGCCACCTGTGGCTTGTAGCTACCATACTGAACAGCTCAGATCTAGTGAATGAAGCTGCAGCCTATCTCGGAAACGTCAGGGGACAAGTATTATTACACAGCTCCCTGCTGCTCAGCCCAGCCTTTCAGCTCCTGACAGGTGCAAATGCTCCCTTAGATCCACACCAGAGCCTTCTGGCTTTACATCAGGGCTCTGGTGCAATGGCAGATCCTCAGGCAGGACACCCGTCCTGTGGGCTCTGCCTGCTGCCTCCAGGGTCCCAGATCTTGCATTGTGACACTCTGGAGCATCTTCCACGACTCTCAAGGAAGAAGGCTGCAGAGTGAGCCTCGTGCTCTCAGAAGTAATTTTAATATTCTTAGGTTTTAAATAGAACCATGATGAGAGGTTATTATAATTTTTAATATGTCTACATGCACAAATTTTAATCATGAGAAGATACAAAACTTTATTATCCAAGGCAGAAGCACAATCTACTTAACGGATTGAGTGACTTGCCCAAAGTTCTAACAGCAGCGATATATCAGCTAACCCTGCTGCCTAAATTAAGCTTAAAAATACATGTGGGATTTATGCTTCTTCTTTCATTTCAAGGTCAAAAATCAGAAGTCCTGGCTGGGTGCGGTGGCTCACGCCTGTAATCCTAGCACTCTGGGAGGCTGAAGCAGGAGGATCTCTTTGAGCTCAGGAGTTCGAGACCAGCCTGAGCAAAAGCAAGACCCTGTCTCTGCTAAAAATAGAAAAATTAGCCAGGTGTGGTGGTGTACACCTGTATTCCCAGCTACTCTGGAGGCTGAGGCAGGAGGATTGCTTGGGCCAAGGAGTTTAAGGTTGCTGTGAGCCAGGCCGACGCCACTGCACTCTAGCCCGGGCAACAGAGTGAGACTCTGTTGCAAAGAACAAAACAAAACAAAATAAAACACACACACACAAAACAAACCACCAGAGGGCCAAGTCTCTCTGTGGAGGAGTGGGAGGACCCTGGGGACAGGAGGTAACTCTGGAAGCAGGACCAGGGAGGGGGGACACGGTTTGAGGGGCTCCATGTTATGCTCCACTCCGTGGTGTCTCAGGGCCACTGATTCTCTCTGCACCCTCCAGGATGTGTTTTCCCCATTATTCCCCACACACTAAATGGAGCTGACCATTCCCGCAGGGCATGCAGCTGTGTTCTGGTAGGGACTGCTGGGCACTGCCTGGTGGTGGCTCCAGGGAGGCAGGGCCTCCAGCTGACCCAGAAGCAGGCAACGGCCCCAGCCCCACCCCACGCCCCAGAATCTCCTGATGTTCTGACCGCCACGCTTCCCCAGCACCCCATCTGGAACCCAGCCGCGCCATGGCCTCTTCCCAAAGGAGCACTTGGGAACACAAGGGTGCAGGGTGGCAGCCACTCACATCATTGAACACTTTGTCCAGCTCCTTGGGGTCCATGATGAAGTTGGGGTAGCCTATCATGTTGTAGATGGCGTCCGCCTGAACAGGAGGGACAGAGGAAGTGAGCGCCAGCATCTCCGGCCAGGCTGGCCCCAGCCCTGTGGGTGCCGGGTGCAGGGTCCGGGCCAAGGGGAAACAGGGCCAGGCTGCTCCTGCCTAAGGGCTTCCACATCTCTTTCTGGAAAGCCTCCGCCCTTGCCAAACTTTGGGTCTCTACTTAAATGTCACTCCCCCAAGGGGAGCCTCCCCCAAGCCCCCCGCTGGACAGTGCGGGTCCCTCACTCCTGTGGACGCAATGCATCTCCTTCCACTTTTCCCGCACACCCAGAGAGGGCTGTTTTCTACCGTCACTCACACAGTCGTGTGCTCAAGGCTGTCCTTCCACCCCGCGAGGCTGCTTGTGCCCTGAAGGCAGGACGGCATCCAGGTGGTGCTCACTGGATCTAACGAGCCTCTCCTTCACCCATCCTTGTCCATCCGTGGCCGCAGCCTCTGTGCTGAAGCCTCGGTGACCCCCACCAGGCGCCGGGCCGGCCTCACCTTTTCCTTGGCCGACTTCCGGGTCTCTTCGTCCATCCACTTCAGGGTGCTCAGGCTTTCCTCAAAGGCCTTCTTGATCTCCAGGATTATCTCAGTGGCCTGAGGAGACAGACGCCGCCCCAGTAAGGTCTGGGCACCGGCCTGGCGTAAATGCAATAGGGGCCCCATGCAGACGATCATGCTGGGCCAGAAGCTAACCTCGGTTTTGGCTCACAGCTTGGGCCGGGGTAAGAGGGGGAACCACAGCTGCATTTCCCAAACCAGGTCCTAACATTGACCTCCGGCAATGGCTTTCCATTAACAGGGCTCCAGGGCCAAATAAACTTAGGACAAGCTTCAGGAACGTTGGTAAGTCTTCTTGCTGCAGGACTTTTCAGAGCCTTTAATGTGGTAGTATGTAAATACTGTGACTCTTTCAGAGAGGGCTAGAAGACGTAGCCTCGCTCAGACTTACTGGACCATAGAATCCCTTTCTGATGGAATGGGTTTTAAAATCTAGAGAACTTGAGTTCTGAGAAGCAGTTTCAGAAATGCTGTGCTCAGGCTGGTGATAAACAGCCGTTCTCGAGGGTGACAATGTCATGGGCAGACCTGGAGGCCACAGACAGGAAGCTGAGGATTCTAGCGAAGGCAGAGGCAGGGCCGCTGGCAGCAAGGGCAGGGCGCTGACAGCTGCGACTTGAGACTCTGCCGGGGCCGCTCGCAGGCCGGCCAGCGAACGGATTTGAGTTTCCGCTGGCTAATCTTTGACTACAGATAACGTCTACGTTAATACTACTGCAGTCAAAATTAGCACTAGTAATCAAAACTAGAACAATATATAACATACAATGGCCCGTTTGCCGAATGCTTATCTTGAGCCAGGTCTCCTTATGAGTGGCACTTTGTTTAACCTCCCTCTGCGGAAGGAACGCCCCTACCCTCCACGTTACAGATGAGGTCAGAGTGCTGTCCCCAGCCACCCAGCCAAAGGGTGGAGAAGCCAGGATCCGAGCTTGGGTCTGGCTGTCTCCACAGTGCTCAGCCATGATGTCCCCCTTCCTGTCTAGAACAAACCCATTATCCACAGAATGAGAAAAATGTCACTCTCTGGGCCAGAGCTGCTCTGCTGGGTCCTTTGCATCCCTTGGGGGTGGGGATGGCTGTCACAGCCTTGCAGGTTGCTGGGAGGATCAAATGAGGGGTGCGGAGGAAGGGCCTGGCACCCGGTAACAGGAGCTATTACGAGGGACTCATCGCACTCGGGGCATGAAAAGGGGACCTCTGAGTTCAGGCTGGAGCCCTGGGGCCCTCTGGGCTGGAGCAGGAAAGGCCCAGAGCAGGCCAGAGCGTGGGCTGCCAAGTCCATGAGGGCCGAGGCAGGCTGATGTCATGGCCTGTGTGCATGGGGAGGGACTTACTATGTTCTTGCTGTCCTCGGCAAAGGTTGCTTTGACGAACATGGGGCCCAGGGCAAAGCCCAGGTTGTTTTCTGTGTCACTCACACAAAACTTCCAGCGAGGGAGACAGGTCTGGAAAACACAAGTGGGAGGGCTCACTCGGCCCCGCCCCCCCTTTCCCAACCCCTCTATTGGGGAGGGGCACCGTCTGGGCCCCTGCTTCCTTCCAGGACCTCAGGGAGACCTCTCTGACCCGGTGGAGTTATTTTAGACCCTGAACCAAGCAACAGGGAAAGCTCCCAGAAGGCCCGGGCCCCACGCCCACTGAAAGCTTCCTCAACAAAGAACAGCTACAGTAGCGCCGCGGGATTCCGATGTACCGCTTCTTCCTTGGACTTCCCGCTAGTCCACAGGACGCCCCAGGTGAACCGGAAACAGGCGTCCACGGGCTGCAGCCTCCCGGGGCGTGGCCTGGGGAAGAGCGCCAGGGCTTGCTTCAGCCTTCCACGCTCCCCCTGCCCAGGCATCCCTCTGTGGACAGGGAGTGTGACCACACGGGGTGGCCCTGCTCACGTAAATCCTTCATGCTGCAGAGGCAGCGGATGTCGTCCTAATCCTGAAGAACAGGTGGCAGCGACCACCACGCTCCAGGCAGCCTGATTCATGATGGCCCTACCCCGAAAACCACCCAAATGCCCATCAACGGACAGATGGATAAACAGTGTGGTATTTTTATACAGCAACGTACGCCTTGGCAACAGAAAAGAATGAACTGCTGATACATACGACAACAGAGACGCATTCCACAGATGCGAGCTGAGCAAAGGAGCCAGGCACGCGGCGCGTGATGCCATCCGCACCCGCCGCTGCGGTGGGGGAGCTTGCTGCTCAGAGGACGCTGGATAAATGGGTGACGGGAATGTTCTCTATCTTGATCGGGTGATGGTTACCTGGTTGACTTCATTTGTCAAAACTCATTGAACTGTATACTGAATGTATACTGTATATTTTACTGTGGGCAAATTATGTCTTAGTTAAAAAAAAAATTCTTCCAGGCAAGAAGGAGGAAGAGGGAGGGAAGAAGGGGCACCTCGTCTTCCGAAAGCTCAGTCACCCAAGTTCTTTTTAGCCTTCCCAACTTCGTGTCCATTTGGACACCTGCCTTCTGTCCTACCTCAGCGGGGAAGCCCACGGTGGACACACAGTCTGTGTCTGGCCGAGGCCAACCACACAAGGGGTCAGGACTCTAACTTCGAGGCTCCAGGCTGTGATGGCTGGATCATGGTCACAGACACATTCTTACGCATTGTTTTCTCAGGAGACTCTTTGGATAAAGCTGTTCATTCACACAGGCATTCATTCATTCACGCAGGCATTCATTCATTCATTTGTGCATCCAGCGTTCTCTGAGCAGTCCCTCTGCGCCCTGACTGTGCTAGGTCTTTGGAACCTAGAGATGAGTCAACGGTGAGCCTGCACCTACAGGACTCAATTGAAATGCCCGGAACATCCAGTGGGAGAGACCGACCGGCAGCAGCACTAACAGCAGCAATAACAGCAGCGAACGCTGAGTGAGTGTTCACTCTGTGCCCGGCCCCATCCCACGTAATGCTCCCGGTAACCGCACGAGGCAGGTCTCCCTTTGTTCCTTTTTGCAGATAAGGAAACTGAGGCACAGAGAGGTTAAATCACTTGCCCAAAGGGATCACCCAGGGAGTAAGTGGCTGAGGTGGGATCTGAACCCAGAGTCTGGCTCCAATGTCGTCCCTCAAAGAGGGCACACTCACCGCCTCCAAGTCATGAAGTGTGATAGGATGACGTGAAAATCTTCAAATGGCGTAAGGGTCAGGTGGCCCTCATGGGGTTGGGAACGTTCATCCCGGAGGGACCTACGAGCCAAGTCTGGGGAGATGAGGAGCAGCCAGCCAGCCTTCTTCTCCCCGAACTGGCAGTACTGTCTTTAAACCTCCCTCTTCTTGCGGGTAACATAGCAGCACTAAGCCGGGAGGAGGGGAGGGGTTTACCAGCAGGGCTTCCTTCCTGGCTGCTGGGAGTGGCAAATCCCGGACAGTAACCGGTGATAAGGGAGCTTTAGCCTGTGGAACAGACTTTGCAGGGATCCCCTCACATAATCCTGGACAACCCTTGGATAAGCAGGGCAGAGATCAGTTACCTGTTTTACAAACGGCAGACTGAGCCCCGCCCAGTTAACCCAAGCTTGTATGGTTAGAAGCAGCATTTCAAACTCAGCTCTTCTGACCCTACGTCCTGTGCTGTTCCCGTGCGCCCAAGCTCCCTCCCCACAAGGACAAACAATTGCACACTCCGCGCTGCTTTGCACACGCTAAGCCTCTTCCCAAACGGAGGCTATTCACAAGGGTCCTGCAAGGTGAGGTCAGGAATGATCCCAAATTGCAGAGGAGAAAACTGAGGCTCAGAGAGGTACAAAGACTATCTACGGTCACTCAGCTGGGATGTGGCTTTGAGTTGTGGTGAACACAAGCAGCATGGGGGACTTGGCCCGGGCCATGAAGCGTCCACAGTGGGGGTGTGGGGAAGGCTGGAGATTAAGAAACAGGCGAGTATCCTCCATCCTCAGCCCTGGGGCATCCAGAGACCCCTGGCTCACAGCCTCCTGCCTTGGGGTCTCCTACCTGCCCTTGCCTCTGCTGAGGTCTCCCTGCACCCCACCTGCTCCAGGTGCCACGTTAGAGTAGCACCCTGTCCTTTGAACCTGGTCCAGGGAAGCTCATTCCATTAATTAATTACTTATTTATTTTTAATTGTGGTAAAATACACAGGACATAAAAGTTATCATCTTAACCATTTTTAAGTGTATAGTTCAGTAGTGATAAGTATATTCTCACTGTTGTACAACCAATTTCCAGAACTTCTTCATCTTGCAAATCTGAAACTCTATACTCATTAAACAATAATCCGCCCCCCACCCCCAGCCCGACAACCACAGGGAAGCTCGCTTTTAATTTTTGGTTCCTGCAGAGCCGAGGCTGAGTGGTGCAGAGCTTAGGGGTACGGGCTCTGGAATCAGATGTGTCAGGTTTGCACAAGTCCCTTCCCCTCACTGAGCCTCAGTTTCCTCATTTGTAAACTGGGAGATGATAATTCCTAATACACAGAGCTGTTACAGAAACTGGGTGAGATAATGCCTATAAAAGGTAAATATCTAATAACGATATGTTCGGTTATTATTATCATCCTTATTAGTGAGTAGCTGAAAGTGCCTCAAAGTTGTAGACTTCAAGACCAGGGTTTGAATTCAGGCTTGAATTCATCGCCAGGTGACTTGAGAAAGTCCCTTCACCTCCCCGAGCCTCGGCTTCCTCATCTGACCCCAGAGGGTGAAAGATGGTGCAGGTGAGACTCCCCACGCAGCGCCGCCTCCGTAGCTATCACCCCGGGCCTGGTCAGACTTTCCTGTACAAAGTTCCCTGGGTGGCCAAGTGCTGCAGGGAACGGAATTCTGGTTCTGGTCACATCTATGACCCATGGCCAGTCCAAGGTAGGTGCGGGTGGAGCAGGAAGCCGGGCCGGCTGGGCAGGGCAGCCAACCCACCACTTGCCCTTGTCCTTCTCCACAGGGCAGAGTGGCTTTCGTGGCCAAGGCCTGGTGGTGCCCTTGGAAGCTCCTCTGGTCAGAAGCAGGGCTTGTTCCCAGCCACCCTCTCAGTCCCTTCCTGCCAGAGATGGGTGTACATGGGGAAGGGAGAGAAAAGAACTTTTTCCAGGATGAACTCCAGGGCCGGAGGCAGGAGCCCACATCCTTCCACTCTCTGCCAATCGTTATCTGGCCTCACCCACTCCACTGACTCTGGGGGCGTCCAGGAGGGAGTCCAGCTGGAGTCTGCTCTGCCTGCCCTCTGGGGAGGGCCTGCTAGCTGCTGTCCCGTGTGGGGGCAGGGTGCGTCAGGCGAGCTTGGCACCCCAGTCTCTATTACTCTGCAGCTGGGGCACCTCTCAGCTGCCCCCAGCGGCCGTGGCTTGGTGCATGCCATCAACACACAGGAGAACTGAGCAGTTCCCATCACTTCTCCCAGCGGGTGTGGGCTGCTGGGGCACAGACCCCATCTCACCCATCTCAGTATCCCACACTGGGCTCAGAGCCTGGCACACAGTGGCAGGAATTCAGTGCGTAATCATCTATCAGCTGCACAAAGGCGAGGGTGACCAGCCGCTTCCTCTGGGAGGAGGTGGAAGTAGCTACAGAACCTTCCACTGGGGCGGGTTCCCCTGGGGGAGGGCAGGGAAGGGCCCTGAAGCATCTGGAAGAATGGACTCTCAGGGGTCACGTGGGGCAGAGCCCACCAGGTCTGGGGCCTGCAACTTCTGCTATCCCAGAAGCCCGGGGCCTAGCTCCGGACTGGCTTTCCCGGACCACAAAGGGTAACAGCCACAGCGAACACTCACATAGTACCTGCCATGAACCAGGCACTGTTCTACGAGCTTTATGTTTCTGAGGGGGAAGAGTGTTACTGCGGCTGCCCTGGGCAAAGGTGGGATAATAACAGTGCCCGCCCCACAGGGCTTGTGAGGACCACAGGAGTTATCCAGGGAGAGCACTTATCATCACCACCGAGAAGGAGTTGGAAGGGAAAGGACAGAAGCTACCTTTTGCTGTCAATTAGCTAAGTTGCTAAGATTCCTCTTTACCCTTGACTTGGCATAACCACCTCCTTCCAGAAGCTTCTGCCTACCCCCAGCTGGCTTAGGTCCCTTTCTGGGCTCCCACAGACACCTGGGCAGGCCCCTTCAAGGGCTGTCTTCATTCTCTTCCTGTTGTCTGCCTCCCTCACGCGCTCCATGGCCCTGTGCAGGTACCACGTGCCTAGCACACAGTAGGTGCTCAGCATGTGTATGGGAATGCACAGTAACGGGCTCACCTTCTTGGTCCCGTACATGACTTCCATGAACTTCTCATCGGCATCCTGAAAGCGCTGATCGAGGAAGGAGCTTGTTTTCCGCACCAGGTTCCAGATCATGTAGTTGTTCAGCAGGCTGGGGCGAGAGGAGACCAGACCCGCTCGGAGATGCCCCAGGCCGGAAGCATCGCAGCACTTCCCCCGCTGACCCCCAGGGGGCTCTCAAACTCAGCGCCTGATTGACCAGGTTACTACTCTCTAAGCACACGGGATGCAAATCCCTCCGTGCCTAGTGCGATCGTTTGTATACCACAGGTGCTCAATAAATCCTTGTTGCCCAGCTGCTTTGTGTCTGGCCTCTGTGAAGCCCCTGCGTGGAGACTCACCCTGGATGGTGTCTGCTACAGGGCGAGGGTGGGGAAGAGGCTGCCATGTCTACAGCTTGGAGATGTCCCCGCAGGAAGGCCAGAGAAGGGGAAGGGGAAGGGCAGAAAGCCAGCTCTGGCCAAGGTTTCCACGATGACAGTTCCCACTGCCCCACCCCAGGGCATAGGGGACCTATCTGTGACTGCTGCCACTGTTGTGAAGAAGTCACCTTAGCACAAAGATGTTCACTACAGCAAACATCTGGCCTCTAATCAGAAATCAACCTAAATGTCCAACAACAAAAGAAGGCGTAAGTAAATAATTGTATTTATGTGTGATGGAATACTACGTGACCATGAAAAATGATGTCTGCTGAGGGTTTAGGATGACTCGGAGAAAATGCTCATGGTGAAGGGCCAGGGAAAAGCAGCCTGTACATCTAGGTACAAATGATGGGGGGAAAGAACCCTGCATTAGATGATGCCTCTCTCTCTCATGCTGTCTCCTCTGTATCCACATACACATCCCAAGAGATCAACAGTAGTGTTTTAGGTAATTTAATTTTTTTTCCTGTTTTTTCTATAGTTTCAAGATTTCTAGTAGTCTTTAAAATTTAATAATAAATCATAAATCTTAACTACAAATAATAGCTACCATTTACTGAGTCCCATTTTGCATTAGGCAATGTGTCAAAACACCTCACATTGATTATCTGACTTGATTCTCACTGCACCCCTACATGGTGGGT
>RJWJ010041464.1:0-13486 GCA_004363605.1 Indri indri | reverse complement strand
TGTATATGCCATATTTTTCTGTTCTATTAAGGGAAAAAAATTGTGTATGGTGTGTGTGTGTGTGTGTGTGTGTGGAGAGAGAGAGAGAGAGTGTGTGTGTGTGTGTATGTGTGTGTGTGAACTAGCTTTATTCTCTTACTTAATATTCAGAGCAATTTTTATTAGAAAATGGTCTCCAAGTTCCAGTAAACAAACTTAAATAACCTATGTTTAAATTGGATACTGCTTATATTAAAGCCTTTTATCTTTATTCTCGGTTTAATTTTCCCCAGTAACAGAACATTTTGTTTAATACTCCAAGCACAAGGATTCAAGTAGCAATCAACAATAAAAATGTTTACGCTAACTTACTCCTCCCACTTGCACGTTTTTAATGTTTTAATATGTATTAAAAATTGATTATTTCCAGGATAATTAATACTACATCATAGGCCACCTTTATTTAGGCCGTATAAGATCCATGAACAAGGGGTATTAAAATAAGTTTATATAATCAGCAAGTTTTTTGAAGTCTGCCATTATTGTAATATCATTCTTACTCTAATCATTTGAAATGAAAACTATATGTATAACTAAATCTTTGACTCACAGAGCAAAATTTTGATTTTAATAATTTCAACTTAAGTATTTTGAATTTTGTCATTCAGAATGACTTCATAGAGCATTATTAGAGATGGAATTCCAAATTGGATTCTCAGATGATTGCTGAAAACAGCTAGATAGTATAGGCAAGAAACCCAAATGCTCACTCTCCTATTTAAGTTTCAGGATAGGGAAAAATGTTTCACTAACTGTAGGCACAGAACACTCTGCTTTACTTGATCTGTTGCAATAGAAGGATCACTGAGCTGGGAAGAAGATTTGAACTGTTTACAGTTTTTGGTGTTTGTTCAGCACTTTATAGTTTCATCTATTTTATTTCGTTAAATATATTTCTGAGTTCAGCCCATCTCATGGATTTCAATATATCAATAAAAATTTTTCAGGAATGGCATGGTAGTTCACACCCATAATCCCAGCACTTTGGAAGTTGGAGGTGAGAGGATTGCTTGAGGCCAGGAGTTCAAGACTAGCCTGGGCAAGATAGCAAGACATCATCTCTACAAAAAAAAAAAATAATAATTTTAGTTTCTAAATCTATAAATCAAGATAATAAAAATGTTTTTTATTCTAAAACGAATACAAATTTTCACTATGTTAGAAGTTATCTTTACTTTATTTTGGTGGGGAGGGGTTGGTTCTACTACTATACATTGTGTCATGGATTATAGAAAATACAATTATGTTGTGTAAAATAAAAATTTCTCAATGGAGACAGAAGTCGTGGAACACATGTACAATGGAATATTATATAGCCATAAAAGGAATGAAATCCTGCCATTTGCAACAACATGGATGGAACTGGGGAACATTATGTTAAGTGAAATAAGCCAGGCACAGAAAGACAGATCTTGCATGTTCTCACTCATATGTGGGAACTAAATGTTAAAAACATTGACCTCATGGGGACAGAGAGTAGAATGATGGTTACCAGAGGTCGGGAAGTGTAGCGAAGTGGGAAATATAGTGGGGCTGGTTAATGAGTACAAAATACAGTCAGATACTTAGATAGAATGAGCAATATTTGAAAGCACAAAAAAGTGACTATAAGTAACAATAAGTTAGAGTATACTTTAAAATAACTAAAAGAGTGGAATTGGAATGTTCGTAACACAAAGAAATGATAAATGCCTGAGGTGATGGATACCCCAATTACCCTGATTTGATTAATTCACATTGTATGCCTGTATCAAAATATCACAGATATACAAATTGTATGTACCCATAATAATTAAAAATTTTAAAGGTTAAAAATTAAATTATTTAATGAAAACTTTGCTAGTTTTTTTTTTTAATTTCCCAGTATACAGAAGTGACTATTCAGGATCCTGAAACTATTGCTATTTTTAAACTACATATTCTGGAACCTTATTTTGTATTATGCAGAATTGCAAATAAAACTCTTTTTGTGAGAAGAATTATCACTATTATCAAATAATATTTCTTCAAAATTGTTACAATAATTGTTTGTTTCTTCATTAACTATATAGTTACCTGAAACCTTCATAGAAGATGCTAATATAACACTGAGACCTCTGATTTATCTAGAGTGCTATTTATAACTGTTGAAATATGAAGTACAAAGTTGATATTTGACAGTCATTTGAAAGCTTGTCACAGAAACACTGACTTTTGTTTTAAATAAAGATAAACTGATTTTAATATTTGCAACATGTTATATGACTCAGATGGAACTGTATAAGTTATTGTTGTCACTTGAATGCTTCGGAAAATGTACAAAGGTATGTTACATTTACTAGCTGTTGAAAAACACCATTGAGACATGACCTATAGTGACATGTTTCTACCACATATTTGTCACTCATATGCTTTTGCTTAGCCAAAATTTAAAAGTGAAATATGTCATTGGAGCATAAAGGCTCTGAGTCAGACTTTTAAACTATGAGCTGTTCAAAGTGAGCTGGTTTTATCTTTCAGGGCATCTTCCCTGCAAAATCAAATAGAAACATACTCTTTGACTATCACTGCCTACCAGGTATCTATTAACTCTTCCAGTAGGATTAACATATTGCTTTCTGTAGAGATTATAAAGCTGGTTCTTAATTGTGATACATCACCCAGGCGATTGACAGACTTCATCAACGCCAATAGCAGTCTCTCCACATTTCACCAACCCCTCTTCAAAATACCTAAAATATGTATAGTGGATCTTTCAGACAAGTATTTTTTTCATTCTTATTAAAACTTTTAAAAAGAAAATGTTAATAGGGCTCTCTTATAGAGTTACTGAATGCCTGTAACATATGTTCTCTGTCTTATCAGAATAGGGAAGGCTGTTCAACTAATGCTTAAGCTGCTCTAGCCTATGAATAGTGTAAAAACCAAACAGGATGTCAAGAACACATCTCGAAATCTTCTGCTTAATATGATATCTATTTTAGGCTCCTGAAAATATACATACTAATTAATGGAACCAAGTAACAGACCTAGGAGATGTTTAAAAGCCTGTGACAGCCAAATGTGATTGGGACCTCATTAAGATTAAGATTATGCATTGATGACTGCAAGACGTGCTCTCATTGACCATGGCATGCAATTTCAGTTTTATTGGAAGTAACATATACTTCTAAAGAATTACCTGGGTAACATCTCTTTCCACAAAGTAATTATCTTTTTATGTTTTGACATAGATGACACTTGTTAATGGCAAAGTCTTAAGGTGTAAAAAATGCATAAATCACTGTCAAACACTCTCAATTATATAATGTAGGGTATTTTCATTCCAACATCACCATCATCGAAAAAGTACTTAAGTTACTCTGCTAAGAGAATTATGTAATTTTCTTTTATTAAGGAGGTTTTTCATATTGAAAATAATAACAAAGTTGTTCAATGATACAGGAAAGCTATATTTAGTCCTATAGATATCTAACTATGATACCTCAAATGGATGCCATTTATATCTGCTTTATGTTTATCTATTGACCTGGTCTACAATGCATATGACCACAAAATAAAATGGATTAAATGGTCCAAGTAGCAAAATGTATATATTGAATCTAAAATGCACTATGACTATGAAGAGAAGAGGATGACTTTCTTAATTATATTTTAATATGAGTTGACATTTCCAGAACGCATACGGCTTATTGAAAGGAAGATGCTATAAAAAAATATGCTAATACCATCCAAATGTGAAAGACACCATGGGATTAGGTCTGTCACACCCTTCCCCCAACACACAGGCACTCACACCCACACACACACACACAACTGAAGAATTCAGATCTTGAATCTACACCCTTTCATAGAAGTTTAATTGCACAGAATACATGTACACCATTCCTTTTTAAAACTACTTGCTCTGAACTGTAGCAATCTGTCAGTGTGATTTGTACGAGCAAACAGTCAAGTTTAGTATACAACTGTTTTACATATAATTAACCACCATTTTCCCATCCCAGAGGAAATGGGTTGTCAGGATTGAAACTTTGTTCTTCGTGATCCCGTTGTGGCATTAGAAGCTTAATGTGCCTCATATTCTCTGATGAACGGAGCCCCCATTTCGAAGGGGCACTGAAGTTCCGGGTGGGCAGAGAGTCTGTACTAGGCTGTCAGAGATGAAAGATAGATGGGAAGAGACAAAACTTAAAATGGAGATGAAAGAATAGGGAGAAAAAAGGAAGCAGAAAGCATGAACCCATAGGGGATGAGAATAAAAGCAAAAGAAGCAGGAGAAATGTGTATTTTGCACAACGTAGAACAGTTTCCTTTGTGCTATGAGGTGGATAAAGAACTTTTACAGTCTTGGCAGAGTGTTCAGATGGAATGTGCTGTGCTATGAGGAAGCCCAGAAAAAGTGCTTCCATGCAAAATTCTGCAGCAACAGCAAATAACAACGATGACTGCCACTATCTGAGTGCTTATTGTGTTCCAGAAACTGGAGGCAGCATGCAGACATGTTTTCTACTTTCCAGTCTTTAAAACAAAACTATAATGTAGTCATTTATGCTTCACAGATAGAGACCCAGGGGACCAGATCCTTTAAGTGACTTATCAAAGGCAACAGAGCTCTTAAGCATAAAAATCCAAGGTTCCCTCTTCCTTAGTAACTTCATGTTGACAAATTTATTTACAATATTCTGCATTTGCAGTATTTCTGATACAGTAAGTCAACATTTGATAGTTGCTTTTAGGGCACAAATCCCTTGTGAGAGTGTTTCTGATTGATATCCGTTGCTCGATCTGCATAAAACAGTAGGCTTCACATTGGACAAACTGCTTTTCTTCTTCTCCATCCACAAAGTGGTGATAAGCACAGAGGAGTGTGCTCCTGTCCAGCTTGTCCAAGCACAGAATCTCTAGGCCACGATGATGACTGCAGAGGTGGTCTTGTGGCACAGCATGGTTCAACCAGTGCTTTTTCCTATTTTCTTTTCTTTTTCCCTAAGTTAAGGAATTTATTAGGGAAATATGAGAGGCAAAATCACCCTAAGTAACAAAAAAGAAAACTCTAAAAATGTCCCTCCAAACTAGGTGTGAGCCTGCCCTTGACCCCCCAAAAAGGACAAGAAACTGACAGGTTAGTAGCAACATTGTCAGGCAGCCTCCTTGCCAGGACGTGAGAGTCTCAGCCAAGACTGCCTCCACCTCTTACCAAAAGTGAAGCCGAGACAAAGACTGTGTATAGAAATCAATGCAGAGGTAACAAGAAGGAAAATCTGAGAGAGAAGGAAGAAGAGCAGTTGGGAGGACGCTAAAAGGCCCTGGCTCTTGGCTCCGAGCACCTCAAACACATTGATGAGTTGTTTTATAATATGTTACTAAAAAGGTAAAATGCCTGGTGTTGTTTCCAAGAGTTCCCTTGGACTCCTTCCCACATGCCACACCATAACCCCAGATGTACACGTCAGAGTCAAAGGGCCACACTTTTTTTAAAAAGAAAGTGAAGTACAAGCCTGTGCATCTTTAAAGATAGAGGAAGTTGCTGAAGGATGCCAGCGTCTTTCCCACATGGGTCTGTGTTTTGTAAAGTGACTTCAAAGCAGCAGCAAGGCATAGTTCTAGGTGATCCTTTGTCACTGTCTATTCTCCCTTCAAGAGCCGTCAACTTCTTTAGTATTGGGAGTCTTGAAGGACAGCAAATATCACACAAGTTGAGAAAGCTCACAATTTTCAGCTGGTTATGACCTCAACATACGCCTGGATTGCCCAGCCCTGGTGAACCTCTCACTGTACCAGATCCTCTTGTCCCATCATGGTGGCTTCCTAAGAAAAAGCAGCCACTTCCTATTATTTTTCTAATGGGAACTGTGAGAAGAGGATTATGGACTGTCGATTATGAGAGTATAACATCTGGAACGGCCTGTCAATATGATTCCAAAATATAAATGTCTGTGACTTAACCAAGAGGAATAATAAGATCTTCAGGCACTAGATGAGGTATGGAAAGAGGGAAATTCTTGGCAGCATCTGAATTTCTAATTTCAATCATCTCTAAGACTAAGAATGCCCTTGTAAAGTTCTGCCATGTTGATCCATAGTTTTTCTTCTTTGTTAGAAATAGTGATTTTTAGTCATTTAAAGTAAAAAGAATTTTGATTTATATATAAGTGAACTCCTGATCCAGAAAAAATGCATATGGCTTTTTAAAATATTTAATTATCCTTTAAATATTTAAATGGATATCTTGGTTTTCATATAAAAATAAGTAATATATATTTCTTATACAGTAAATAATACATATTTCTTATTAAAAAGAGAGAAAGGAAAGAGAGGAGAAAAGGAAGGAAGATTCAAATCATGGAAATAAAATAACATTACCCTTGAATTCTGTTTTTAAAATGTTTGAGAAAACACTGCCAATTCTAAATTTTTGACTGGTGGAGATAAGTTCTGATAGCTCTGACCCACAAGGTGGAGAGAAGGGAATGTACTCATTTTAAGTGTTCTCATCACAAAAAAAATGATAAGTATGTAAGATAGTGCACATGTTAATTAGTTCAATTAGCCATTCAACAATATACACTGAGTTCAAAACAGCATGTTGTACAGGATAAATATACATAATTTTATTTGTCAATTAAAAATAATAATAAATGAAATGTACTCAAATCTGCCATTTCCTTTGTTCCAGATCAGGGTAAGCTTGTTTAAAAAAGCAGCAGAGTTCTACACTACTCTCAAGATTGAATTCTTGCCATGTCCCTCCTTGGTCCTTAAGTCAATGAGGTCATCTTTGGCTGGATCTGCACATTGATATTGATATGTTATATCATCATGAAAAGACCAGAAGTCCACATTTTATTTTTAAATTAAGAGGCCTGGACTCCTGACTATTTTCATTTGACTTCTCCACCCTATTGTCCCCCCTCAGTGGCCACTCTGCAGGCAAATCCAAGACACCAAGGAAAAGAGTTGAAAATTATTGACCAGGAGGGCAGGTGTCTTTCCAAGGCAGCACATTACACAGAGGAGTAAGTTTCTAATATTAAATATCAAGGAAGAAATAAACATGGACCATGCAATAGTTCTGTTGTATGCAAAGCATAAGTATGTTTCTTTAAAGACAATATGTATACTAAAGAGATGAGGTCTCTCGTCTATAGAAATATTGTACAGTGTAATTCCATTACCTTAAGTAATGCGAGCTGCCCATTGCTAAATGCATGAAGAATTTGTCTATGTTTTTTAAGTATTAGAATTAAAATTGGTGAACATTTTAAACAAATTAAAAGCATCATGTTCAAATTACTTGTTTTGTTATGTTTATTTTGAAAAGTCTGCTTTGTTGTTATTATTTTGTAATTTTTTATATTACTGTAATATTTCAACTCATACTATTTCAATTTATGTAAACAATTTATGTTGTTATATGAGAATGGATTATAGGTACATAAATTCTACCCAGAAGTCAACCAAACATTGATTTATTCAAGAAAAATACCAACATTTACAAATTGTTAAAAAAAAAATTTGATCCTTCAGAGGACATTTTTCTTCCTTATGAACTCTTTTAAAATATAGATTATTTAAAAATTGAATTATTGTCATGAATAAAGATCGGTGAAGGAAGTGGCTGTACCAATTTTATTTGTGTTAACTACTTTAGTTTTGCTGCTTATACTACTATGATTACCAAGATCTTCCCTTTGTAAGAGGAAATAAGATAATTTTGAATAGATTCTTCCCAGAACAAGAAATATAAATTGTCAATAAACATATAAAACTATGCTATTCTCACAAATAAAGGAACTGCATTTAAAACGAGATGCTGATTTCAATAAAACTTTAAGAAAATTTTAGTTAAATTAAATATAAATACAAAGAGCAGGCAATAAAATATAAAAACACTCGTTTACTCAACCAATAAATATATACTGAATGCAGAGTATGTGTCAGGCATATGTGCCCCGGGAAGGTGGATAAGAAATCATACAAGTCTCTAATCCTACGAACTTTACATTCTAAAGGGAAGACTAATGACAAACAAATAAAGGACATGAATTGTGAAAGTTTTAAGTGCTATCAAGAAAACAAGGAATAAGAGGAGCTAAAGGGCTGGATATTAAAGGAGTGTGTACCTTAAATAAGAAAGAAGGTGACATTGGAGCAAAGACTTAAATGATAGTGATGAACCAGCCATAAAAATAACCAGGATAAGTCATTCCAGACAGAGGGAGCAGCAAGGATGAAAGCTCAGGAGAAAGAATAGGACTGGCTGAACCAAGAAACAGAAAGATGACTTTCTGAGCACTTTTCATGCCGTGATGCACAGGATAAATATATACAATTTTTGTGTTGTGTACAAAAAGTATATACATTATTGTGTTATGTCTTTTTTTAATTTATATAGCATGAGTGTATTGACAAATACATTGGCAAATAAAAATTGTGTATATTTTAGCATAGTAGAGTGTATTGACAGCACAATATGGTGAGCAAATGGTAGTGTGGTAGGAAACAACAAAGATGTGGGCAAAAACCAGATAACTTAAGGCCTTCCTGGCCACAGTAAGGACCATAGACACCATTCTACATACAATGGAAGGTCATTAAATACTTTTTATTAAGAGATTTACATAATCTGGTATACGTTTTTTAAAAAAACACTCTGGCATCTGGGTGGAGACTGGACAACAAAGGATCAAGGGTGGAAGTAGGGGAATCAGTGGGAAGGTATTGCCAAAGTCTTCATGGTGGGGGGTGGCTTAGATTAGGGTGAAAGAGGTAGAAGTTGTGAGTAGTGACCATATTTGAAATACAGTCTGAAGTTAATGGATGATCCTAGATCTTACTCTTTGTAAGGAGGTGAATGTCAGGTGCTTACATAAGATAGGAAACATGGAAGGGGTAGAAGACAGGGTAGCAACACCAAGAGTGCTATTTGGTATTTGTTAGGTTGAGACATTGCGAGGAGTGGGGGGCAGGAATGTTGGATATTAGAGGGATGATTTGAGGTAGACAGACGTATAAAAGTCTGACATTCAAGTAAGGTATTGAGGCTAGCGATATGCATTTTGGGGGACATCAGATTATAGACAGTGTTTAAAATCATGAGAATGGGTGCAATCTGCAATGGACAGAGTATATTCACAGAAGAGAAAAAGATCTGGGATTGAGCCCTCGAATACTTCACTATTTAAGAGGTCAGGAAGAGAAGACACCAGGAAATAATGGGTTGTTGTGAATAAGTGACAAATTAAAAATTAAAGACAATTAATATGTTTAAAGCCTAAAGTAAGGAAATATTTCTATGTACTATAATTATGAGTAAGGCTTCTCTGTAGAAAGGGATCTCGAAGTTTGGGTAGAATTTTGAGTTCCTGTTTTCTAGCCTCAGATATTTCATTAAGTGCAGATGTCAACCTGTATGCTTTTTGATCAAGTATGGTATGGTGAGAGCTTTACAGTTCTTCAAGAACTCATTTCATTTCTTATTTGGCATCTAAAGTACATTGGGCCAAGGGATGGCAAATTCTTTGGGGTGGATATTATATAGGTTCAGACTCAGTCAAAGTTTCTTTGAATTTTCTAACAGATTCTTCAAAGATAAAATAAGAAAGTGCTCTTGTTTATTTCATAGCATGCCTTTCCATCACATTTTTATCTTCTCATCTATATGCCAGGGTATCTGAGGGAATCTTTTAAAAGTCTTCCAGAAATGAGTTAAAAGAAGACTTTTAATCTGATACTAGACTCCCAGCTCAGACTTTAAGATCAGGGCATAATTGTTCTGAGCCTTTCAGCACCATGGAGAGAGAAGCAGGTAGAACCAAGAGTAGACAGAGCAGGGAGTCCCCCAGTGAGTGGGCCTTGAAAATAACAAAAATTCACACACATACGCACACTCATACACACATGCATAACTCAATATCTTTCCAACAGCTACAAACACCTGCTTTTAGAGTGCATTTTTTTTAGTTAAAGATTTATTTTCAAAATACCAATAGTGCCAGATGAAAATGTGACACAGGAGAAGTGAAATGAACATAGGCAAAGCCATAGAGTGTAGATGAATCCATTAAAGGCAAAGATGCTTAGATTGGGATACCCTGTGGAGAACAATTTACGGATTTAATCCACTGTTGTCATATTATTTTATAATTATGTTGTGTCTTCTCTTAATTTAAAAATCTTTATTTTTTCAAACATTATTTTCAGACCAACATATCTTATTTGAAACAAAAGGGAAAAGGTCCTCAGATTAGACTCAATAGATAAAAGCATTTTGTCACAAATACTGAATTTAAGCACTTCATTGATTAACAACAACAACAAAACTCTTAAATAAGGGGTAGGCAAACTATGCCTCACGGACCAAATCTGACCCACCACCTATTATTGTAAATAAAATTTTATTAATCACAGCATGTCCATTCATTTGCATATTGTCTATGACTGCTTCATGCTACAGTGGCAGAGCTGAGTAGTTGTGACAGAGACCATATGGCCCCAGAGCCTAAAATATTTATTACCTAGCTCCTTACAGAAAAAGTTTGTCAGCCTCTGTCTTAGAACCTCTCTTACCACCCATATACTTCTATCTTACACACAGCTTTAACAAATGATATTATTCTCCCAGACTGGAAAAGTAAAAGGGAAGTGAACAAACATTTGTAAATGAAAGAATTAACCTTCCTTCCTCCCCTTTTCCCTAACAGACACTGAGCATAATAATGGCCCTTAGCTAAGAGTTTAATTGAGTCCTTACTAGAACAATTACTTCAAATTTTCATTTTCGAAACTAAAGATACATCCATAAAGAGATATGTGGTTCCTTTATAATTCTCAGGAGGCTCAAGAGAGTACCCACTGCAATTACAAAAAAAGCTACACACCACCATGCATAATAAGGCAACTGATGAACTCTGTGAAAAGACTAGAGCCCAGAAAATTATAAAGCAGTTTGGATAACATTTATTTTTCTCCTCAGTATAGATTTAGCCTTACTGTCTATGTTAATTAGTTTTATTCTTGGCACATAAATATAAATGTGTCCTACAATTCTGATCTCTACTCCTTGAAAATGTGAGAGCAGGAACAGACTCACTAAAACTCCTAAAAGTTGAGAGGAGTCAGTTGAGGAGTCATAAAGACCAGACATGCAGAGAACACATATCTCCTAGCTAAACTACAGAGCAAAGCCCCTCTCCTTGGTCTTTTCTGTGGACCTTGGGGTGTTTACATCCAGAAATGATGATTCTCCTAAAGACTCAGGGCATTGATCCAATCTGAGTGATTTTACTTGGGGAAATACATAATGAGAAAAGGCAACTGGATCCTTCAGCAAAAGTACTCCATTGGATAAGTCTTGAATATCTTGAGAGATGAGTAGAGATCTACAGAAACAGAATATAAGTAGGAACATCTTTGACAGAGAGAGGTGGAAAAACAGAAGTAAGCATAGAAATTAAGGTTATGCCTGGGCTTTCTTATGTAATTTCAGGGAGAAAACAGTGTGGAGAAAATTATATTTCATGCACAGCTTTAACTATTTCTTTTCTTTGTTCTGTAGGGATAAACTGTGAAAGACTTAAATAGAACAAAACGATTACTGGGTGTCTTCAATGGAAAAGTAAGCATTGTCTAGCACGCTCTTCAGGATCACCTAGATATATGCTGTTTTTTTCATTATCTTTGAATTATTTACAGCTTTGTAAATTATAGATAGTTGATAGCAATGCGAATTTCTTTTGCCCACATACATGCAAATAACTTCTGTCCAAAAGAAGGACAATTGATTTCCTTCCTGCCCCATTTAAAAAAATAAATAAAACACTTTTGTATCTATTTGTAAATTCATTTCTGCATTGACGATTAACCTTGATATGCGTGGCACTTTAAATTCTCCTTTGAACTAGTTGCAACATCTTACTGGATTCTTCTTTAACTGATGAGATATTTTTTTTAAAAACTTTAACATGCATTCATTTTATATTTCTATAAGTGTCATGACTTTATATTTTTTTAAAAAAGTGTTTTAAAGTGGTGATCCCACTTTAATGCTTCCAATTCTACAGGAAATGAATCTTACTTGTCCAACCTGTAGTCACTGGGATATGATTATGTCTAGGGGACTGAGTGGTAGCACAGCCCATGGAGGTGCTGGGAGCTGCACACTGAGAAAGAACACACCGCATGGAGAGTCGACAATCAAATGGTCAACTCTAGAAATACTTGAAGGACGAACTTCAAATTTCTGCTAAATTCTAGAATATAGGAACCTCCATAGGTACTTAAATTACACATGGATTGAGAATTATAAATGTACTCTACTAAGAGGTTTGCATACGCTGATTTAATCTTCATTTAAAATGCCTAGAGTAAATTTGTTTATCCCTTTCTGTAGATTTGGAAACTGATGCTCAAAAAGATACAACACCAATTAAAGCCCAATCTGAAATTGAAAGCAAAGTCACAATATCATGAATTAACAGCACATCCCTCATTCTAATATGTCCTACACACTCTGTGGGGCCTCTAGCAAACTTCCTCAGGAGTTCAGCCAGATCTGTTTCATGTATACTTCTCAACACATTACCTCCACCTGCCATGCAGTGCCAACTATTCTGCTTACCCACTCTCTCTCCTAATTTCTTCTGCAAAGCTTCCAAGCCCTACAAACTGCATGATAGCATTTGCTGCTGCTGCTGGCACTGTGGATACCCATCCAAGAAGTTCCCATAACTGTGAGGAAGGTGTTCTTCTGAAGAAGGGGAAGGTCTTCCAACCACTTTCCTACCAAACTCAGATAATAACTCCAAAACTGCTTCCTTGACTCTTTCACAGAGATTTTGCATGAAAATCATTCATTAGTGTATAGAGATTGGTGCAGTTCATTTCTCACACACAATAACTTTCCTTAGATTTAACACTGGGCACAATCCCATGGGTACCAAGCATGGAAACAATCTGAGTGGCAGAAATCATGCCGTGCTGAAAGCATGTCTTGAGTCATTTAGTATTAAAAACAAAAAACCAAAACCCTATATAGCTCATTGTCCCCTAAGAATATAACTGAATTACAGTTCACTGTATTAACTGTAGTTGACTTCATAACTTTAAGGCACTAAAAGTTACAGCTCTAGTCAATAGACTGTTTAAAATAATAAGGACGTTAATACCAATTTGATGGTGAGTACACGTGGTGCTTGTTTTTCCATTCTTGGGATACTTCACTTAGTAGAATGCGTTCCAGCTCTATCCAGGAGTATACAAGAGGTGCTATATCACCATTGTTTCTTAAAGCTGAATAGTACAGGGAGGGGCGAGGGGGAGGAGGGGACGGATATATGCATACACAAAGAGTGCAATGCGCACTATCCGAGTGATGGCCACGCTTGAAACTGGGACTTGGGGGGAAGCGGGGGGCAAGGGCAACATACGTAACCTAAACATCTGTACCCCTATAATAACAAACAAT
>RJWJ010041463.1:0-13468 GCA_004363605.1 Indri indri | reverse complement strand
TTCCAGACAATATGTCAGTAGGGTCTAACCAAAGGTGCCATAATTAACAATAAGGAGCCAAGAGACATAATAAAGAATCAATAGGATTTAGAGACAGATTGTCCACTGGGGTCAAAGAAAAATGAAGAGTCCAAGATGACTTCAAAATTTAAGGCTTCTGGCTGGGCATGGTGGCTCACACCTGTAATCCCAGCACTTCAGGAGGCCAAGGCAGGAGGATCACTGAAAGCCAGGAGTTTGAGACCAGCCTGAGCAACACAGCAAGACCCCCATCTCTATAAAAAATATTTAAAAAATCAGCTGGGCGTAGTGGTGCACTTCTGTAGTCCCAGCTACTTGGGAGGCTGAGGCAGGAGCATTCCTTGATCCCAGGAGTTCAAGGTTACAGAGAGCTATGATCGCACCACTGCACAACAGAGAGAGACCCTATCTCTAAAACTCAAAAAAAAAAAAAAAAAAGTTTAAGTCTTCTGAAACTAAGAAGATAGCTGGGGTTGCTATAAAATCAGAAGTTCTTTTGTGGGGAAGGTGACAATTTGGGATTTACATGTAACCTATTCAAAGTGAGAACCCCAAGTGGTTGTGTCTCAAAGTGGTGAGGTATTCAGAAAGTAAGTACATAAAGTTCAGCAACACAAAGTAAGTACACAAACAGCCATTCCTTACTCAGTGTCTCTAAGGACAGGAAAAGCGATCCAAAATGCAGGTGATCCCAATGATCGACAATCCCCTTTCCTCCGGCACGCACTGCCCTCCTGCCCTGCATCTCCTCTCTCCTCCAGTCCTCCCCTCCCCCAGCTATTTCACCTCTCCTTCCCTCTCTCTTCCTTCCCGCTCAGTGCTCTCTTATTTAGGTTGACTTAGCCTGTCTCTCAGCAAGGAAGAATCCTCCCTCTGCAGGAGGAAGGATATTGTTCTATTATAATTAGCAGGCTTGGTATTGGGGGAAGTCTGTAACCCTAGTCATTCATTCCATTGTTTACTGAATACCTATCATATGCCAGGCATACAGAAGTATGCTTGAGATAGAGCAATGAACCAGACATGCAAACATGGATCGTTTTTTTTCAATCCTGTCACAAAGGTATACATTATCTGAGGCAGCAGCAGGACATCCAGTAGAACTATAATTCACGTTGTTAAAAAGAACAATTTTTTGAGACTTCAGTGATTTGTGGCAGGAGGTGGCCATGGACTTGAGACAGGTAGCTTGAGGTTTAGTACCTGCTCCGTTCACTCAACCATTCAATCATTCATTTTAATCCATTGTCAGCATGTATTTATTGAGCACCTCCTACATGCCGGGCACGAGGAATACAGCAGGGAACAATATGTGGTCCCTGCCTTTGTGGGGCTCACATCTGGTTGAGGAGAAGACATACACGTGATAGGTCTGCAATAGGGAGATACGGACCATGGTGAGAATTGGATGGCAGGATTTAACTTTACCACTAGGTTCAACTCGGGCTTTTATAAGAGACTAACATTAAAGCAAGCATCTGAAGAGTGAGTAGGAATTGTGGGGAGGGAGAAGTGGAAAGGTTCTAGTAAGTGGACACAACACATGCTAGGGCCCAGGTTGCTTTAGATTCGCATGCTTAAAGTAGGGCCAATGGTACCTACCTCACAGGATGATTTGAAGACAAATGAGCTAAGCACCTGGAGTGAATAGATCACTGTTGCTGCCCATCATCCAAACATCTCTTCCTTGGGGGGATCCTAAGTCAGGTGGAAAGGAGAGCCCACCTACCACTATGAAGCCAGAGGAAGGTGAAAGATCCCCTCCTGCCCTCCTGGCAGGTACTGCCCAGGTGTGTGGTCCAGGCTGGGCCAATCAGATGCTCCTGGCCAACCTTTGTATCTGGAGGTAAAGAAGCAAAGGTAAAGGAACAGACAGGTTACTTGAGATGGCTTCAGAGATGCTGCACAGCAAAGTCCAAGGAGCAGAAACCAAGAGCAGCAGGAACCAGGGCAATGATGCTGGATGACGCTGGAGGCAGTATCGTGGGCAGATCATTGCCGTGATGAGGCCTTGACCGTCCCCTTCCTCCCTTGCAATCCACCTGCCCTTTGAGTCTGGCTCTCCAGACATCTCATCATTTCTGTGGTCTGTCTCACATCCTTTTGATACATTCACTTTCCACTCAAGTTAGCCAGTCTTGATTTCTGTTGTGTGCAGCCAGAAACCATGATCTCAGCACCTAAAAAAACACTAAAGAGATGTAAAAAATAAAACATCCAAGATTTTGAATTGTTACTGGAAGAATTTGAAGTAGTGGTGGAAATAAAGAGGTAAGATTTCTTCTAAGTATAGAGTAGTTGCAGCTACACTCTAAGTGGCTCCCAGGCAGAGATGTCACCATTCAGGATGAATGCTAATAAAAAGCAGCTGGAATAATAGTAAGACGCCAGCCCATCCGCACCCCGTCCTGCGCCAATACTCCCAATATCCCTGTGGTTCAAACCAGAGCACAATCACCACGTCATTGTGTAGAACGGACGCTGACACATGCCCAGGAAATAGCCGAGCTTTAATTCGAAAGTCACAGGAGGCCCCCAGCAATGAAAGCTGGGCTGAGATGTAGTAGTTATGAGAGACAAATGGCTACAGAGCATGGAAATAAAATTATTTTTTGTTTAAAACGAAAAGTGCTTAATTGATGCAGCATGTGATAGGGCATGTCCTCCAGGCTTTAATAAAGTTTAGATTCTCTGAATCAAATTGCGAGGCCATTTGCAAAATCGAGTTATGGGATGGTGTTTTAAAAAGTGACTCATGTTACCAGGAAGTGCTATGGCACAAATGATTGTCTGCGTTATCCCTGAAGGGTGTTCTGCTTGTCATGAAGCAAAAGCTCCTGGATAACCTGTCACATGTTATAAAACCCGGGTTTGTGACGACTGCCTCTCACAGCAGGGAAAAGAAGACACTATGCCAACATGATCGAAAAGTGGGTAGAGAAGGTCATAACCGTTAACCCCAGAATCTGGCCACTGCTCACCACTTCCAGATTCACCTCATGCCTGAGTTGCCGCAGTAGTTTTCTGACTTGTCTCTGTTAAAGAAAAAGAAACAGAGGCCACAGTTTAGATATAACCCAAGGCCAAGCACCTATAGCTGCATAGCTGAGCTTAAGTCATCCTGATTTCCCTGAAACGCTGTCTCTAGACATAAACACAAATCATAAACTTTGCATCCTTGTCACCACGATTCAGTGAAATTGAACCAATCAGCTATAGACAAATCAGCGTAAAAAGTTGTATGTTCTAAAAAGAATGATAATGTATGACAGCCAATCACCAAAGGTTGATGTGGATACACTTCCTCCTTTAGGGCTTATAAACTGTGCTGTCACTGCTGTAAGGCAAGCTTCTTACCACCTGGCTTGAAGTCCCCTGGACTGCGATCTGTACATTCTCTTATTGTGTGACACAAACTTGAAAATCTGATCTGATTTCATTTTTGACGTCTCTTTATTTCCACTCTGCTTCCTAAATTCTTCCTAAATTCTCATCACAGCTGCCGGAGTGATCCTTTCAAAACATGAGTCAGATTATGTGTCTAATCCAAATCCTCCAATGGTTCCCCACCTCAACTCCGAAAAAGATCAGAGTTACAATGGTTTACAAGACCCTATTGACCCATATTCCCACACATGCACACACACACACACACACACACACACACACACACACACCCCTCTGACCTTATCTTGGGCTACTCTTCCCCTTGCTCAACCTCAGCCATCCTGGTCTGCTTGCTACTCCTCGAACAATCCCAAGCATGCTCCTGTCTTGGGGCCTTTGCTTGAGCTGGAACACTCTTCCCCGAGATGCTCCACTTAGCTGTCTCCCTCAACCTTCTGTAAGTCTGTGCTAGAACGTCTCCTCCTCTCTATATAAAATTGCAACTTGCTGCTCCCTTTGCACCCTCCTGAGCTGTTTTCTAGCATGTACCCTAGCACACTATATGCTTCACTTACTATCATATCTATGGATGGTTGTCTGTCCTACCTGCTAGAACGTAAGCCCTAAAATCACGGGATTCTTGTATATTTTGTCCCACTGCTATAGCCCCATAACCTAGAATAGTATTTAGCACTTAGTAGATGCTCAATAAACATTTGTTGAATAAATGAATGAATGTCTCAGGGGAGAAATACAGCAGGCTAGAAAATAGAGAAATCCTTCCTGAATTTTCTAAAACTCTAAGCCTCGGGGCAACAGAAAGAATAGGGTGTAGACAAAATGCTAGGGAGAAACATGAAAGGGAGAGGGTTTTCTCTACCTATGAACTAGAAAAATATTTGAGGGGATTGAAGGAAAGTGACAAAAGCAGAGAGTTTGGTGAGTCCTGGGGAGTGAAATTTTGCTTCATGGACAGACCCCAGGGAAGCCTCAAGACGCCTGAGAGGGGGAGCCTGGGTGCTGCATCTACGCACAGAGGACCCAGAACAGCATCTCAGCGAGGTACACACCCCAGGAGATAGCAGAGCAGCAGAGAGAGGGGCAAGACCAAAGACGGCCCCTGGACAGAAATAAGGAGGTCTCAGTGGCCACTGTGTGCCCAGGCTGTGCCCTCTGAAAGCCTTGGCAGTATGTAACCAATCCCCCCTGCCAAACCTTCACACAGCCCCGAGAAAGCAGAGTGATCTCTAAAGACTGATTAAGATCCCTGTTCTCCCACTGGAGTAAAGAGAGAAATCATATTGAAGTTATGTAAAAATAAAATTGTATTTTCTGCATGCCAGAGTTCAAGCTTGCTTCATTTTATATGATGTGAAAACAATCGCTAATATTTTAAGGAATGAAATGAATTTTAAAGAAATTGTTGGTCCTGTGCCAGGCAGACTTCAACTTTTTTCCCAGGAGTCTAGGATAAGCATTTCGTATCCTCTGCTGACCTTGTGTGTGCTTCTGGAGGAAAATTAAAGGCACGTGAGGCTGCTGCACACAGCTGAGTAATTGCCATGGCAACCCAGGGCCCATCACCTGAGCTTTATTCCAAACTGATTTATCAAGAGCAAATTGCAGACAGTCTCAGAAAATGGAAGATGGAAAATTCATATTCTCTCTTTCTCCTCCTTTCTCCTGTTTTGATACTGAAGTTCCAAAAGTGGCCCATCCTGAAATTATTCCGAATGCCTTCTTTTCTTTCTCAGACTTGCTGTCTGATTCATGGATCCTCGTGCTTGAAGAGGTGAGGGACTGGGATAAAATTAGCACGCAGCAGTTCCCTTGCGTGGTCACCCCACGTGGCTCACATTGGCACGGCTGGCAGAATGACAGTGTGTCCCTGACGAGGCCACTCTGGGATGAGCACATCTCTGGGCTGTTGAAAGGGGATCCATGACCCCGTCACTCTATTATCTGGAAGGGATCATAACCAAGATAGAGGAGGTGTCACGTCAGGCTGTTTCTGGACTTGAGGTTGTGTTTATGAATAAATGATGACTTTCTGACGAGATCTTTGTGGGTTTTTTCCTTGCTAATCTATCACGGAAAGTACAATAAGTCGGTAAACATGAAATGATTTGGAATATGGTTCAGGTGATGGGTTCTTTGGTTGCCATGGTGATTACTCAGCTATGAGTCAATGTCCCTGCCTTCTATAAACAGTTCCAGCACCTTGAGAAGCATAAAAATCAACCACGGAATGTGTCTAAAATGTTTACCTCTGGGACCCTTCCCCAGGATCTGTGGGGCTGGGTATAGGGCCCAGGAATTTGTGTGTTTCACAAGCAGCCCCTCCCCAAGAACATTCTCATTCAGGTCATCTTCACACCGCACTGTAAGAAACGCAGCACGCCCAAAAGTTTCCCTCATGAGTAAGGTTAGTGAAATGTCACTTGTTTGTGACTGATAGAATGTCACAGAGTTGGTGAAATGTCAATGAGCAACAGCTGCGGTAGGAGGGGTAGGAGGACCCCACTGCAGTAGGGTCTTCTTCAGCTACGCACCCCTGGGCTAGTTAAGTCACCTCAGTTTGTTTTCTCATCTGTATTTCCTTCATGCAAGAGATACCTAAAATGTCTATGAATAAATAACTGATACAAAATTACTAACTCCTGAATATCAAACAAATACACAGGCTGGCAAAAAAAAAATAAACAAAAAACAAAAAAAAACAGTTAATTCCAGACAGTTTCATATTAAAATAGACATTACTTTTTTTTAGAAAACTTGGAAAAAGTATTTTAGGAAAAAGATTCCCATTCACCTGTGAAAGAAAAGCCCAATCTCCTAGCTTGATTCTGAGATTGTATAAGAAATGGATTTTGGGCCAGGTGTGATGGCTCACACTTGTAATCCCAGTTCTTTGGGAGGCTTAGGCAGGAGGATCACTTGAGGCCAGGAGTTCAAGACCAGTCTGGGCAGCATAGCAAGACTCTGTCTCTACAAAAAATTGTTTTAATTAGCTAGGCGTGGTGGTGTGCACCTGTAGTCCCAGCTTCTCCAGAGGCCGACGTGAGAAAATCACTCGAGCCCAGGAGTTTGAGGTTGCAGTGAGCTATGAGCATGCCACTGCACTCCAGGCTAGGTGACAGAGTGAGATCCTGTCTCTTAAAAAGAAAAGGAAATGAATTTTGTATCTCCCAGTCTCTAGAGCTACTGCAATAAGAAGTGATGTAGGTTTTATAAAAAGTTTTTACTTTGCTGTAAGGGTATATGCATATACATTTTGGTGTGGAAGACTTAAAATCATTACATATATGGTTACATGGACTGCAGAAAAGTGAATGGAATTGAATTTACTGTTGGAATTGAATTAAATCTCTGTCTAATTATCCCTTGAAAAAGAGCAACCTTGTGGGTGGGTTATAATTTACAGACAAAATTATGGTTTTTAAAAGGCAAAATATTGAATCACAGACTTTTAGGTTGGAAAGGACCTAAAAGATCTTCCATTCCCATTACTTACATCCATAGATTTAATTGTCACACCTAGGCAAAATTCTCAGAACTGTGCAAATTGTTGTGTTTTAGTGGAGTTTTGTCATGCTGACTATAACCTGAAATAGGTTCACCAGAATTCAAATATCTTTGTCAGTCATGGCACCATGGCTCACGCCTATAATTCCAGCACTTTGGGAGGCCAAGGCAGGAGGATCCCTTGAGGCCAGGAGTTCAGGACCAGCCTGGGTAAGATAGAAGAGCCTGTCCCTACAAAAAGCCAGGCATAGTGGCACATGCCTGTAGTCCAGCTACTCAGGAGGCTGAGGTGGGAGGATGGCTTTAGCCCAGGAGTTGGAGGTTGCAGTGAGCTATTATGAGGCCACTGCACTCCAGCCTGGGCAACAGAGCAACACCCTGTCTCAAAAAAGAAACAAATATCTTTATCCATCAGGTTTGTTTTATTTGTTGGTTTCTTTGTTTTTCAGTATTTGGATTTGACTCCTATAATTCAAACTCCATTTTTAAAATTTGTTTTGTTTTGTTTTAGGGTACGTATTAGGTGGAGGGAGTTGCTTGAAATAACAGCAAAACAAACCGATACCAGGACTTTAACTAAAAAGCATTTTTTTAAGGAATAATCACAAGTGATTATTGCAGTATACTTTAAACCTAATATTTCTATATTGTCTGTTCTATATGATTATTCTTGTAAGAATGGGCACCCCAAGGATCTAAAAGATGCACAATTATCAAATAAATATTAAATTACATATTCACTCTTCTCACTAATGCAAAGAGTGAACTAATAATGCATATTAAATGTCAGCTTGGGAGGTTAAAACAACACAATTCTCTTGCTCATCCTACTTAATTAGAAAATCCAATTCCCTTCCATTCTCATTCCCTAAGCATTCTGTTACTTGAAGTTTAACTAGACAGTGTTTTAAGAAGTGAACTCAGGATGCTTATTTTGGTTGTCAACAATATCTAAAGAGATCAGGATAAATGAAGTACTATGTCTCTGCCTTCAAGTTCTTCTAAATGCTCCCCCTACTTTACAATGGATTCTTACCTCTTTTCATTGTCCTACTTGCTCCTTGATTTATTATCATGTTCCATAACAATCCCAAACGAGGAGGCAAAAACCCTTCCAAAGGTGCAAGTGGTCTAGCCCAGCTTGTTCCTTCCCTGGCTCGCCCAGCCAGCAGTGGTCTCCAGCCAGGCCTTTCAACATTCTGGGCAATTTCCTCATCTGAAACACAAAGGGAAAGGGTGCAATGCTCTGTGCAAGCTCTTCTGGCCCCAAAACATTATGACCCCAATCATTTGGTGTTTGGCTCTTGTGGGCACCCCCAAAATGTGGTCAAATGAATAGATTCTACCAGCTACCCATGGAGAGAAAGAAACTCCCTGGCCTCTGTGAGCGTCCCTGAACTTTTATCCAATAATTCACCTTTTTTGATGAAAGAATCAATCATGTTTCCTAGCAACTAGTTGAGAGGCATGACTGTTGAAGTTTATGTGTAAAATTGTTTTAGTGGAAGATATTTCAACTTTTGTCCTTTTATCAACTTTTTTTTACATAAACCCAATAAGCAACACATTTTCCTAGATAACTGATAAAGCCTATTGTTTCTTTTCTCTTGACCTCTGCACAACACCTAATGTAATGCTGGCTAAGAAGTCATCCTGGATGAATAGATTTAAGTATCCCCTTTCTTATACTTCATGTTGCTCTCGTCTGATGCTCTGAGCCTCACACACACGGTATGTCCCATTTGGCTCCAGGCACAACGCCTGGTTGTTTTATATCAACACCCATGATGCACAGTTGACTCAGAGACTGAAGCCATGCAATGCCATCCTTGCATGAACTTACTCACATTTTTTTGAGTAAACAAACAAACATAAGATATTATGTCTATATATGATATTTGAGTTCTACTGAAGGAGAGATATACAATATAATACAGTGCCTGTCACACAGTGAGCCTTTAGTGTTTGTTGAATGAATACATGTCACTTGAATATTCTTCCCAAGACAGTCCCTTCCTCACTGTCTGTCTGCTAACATCCCTTCACTTGCCCGCCATTCCTGCCCCAGCACTTGGAGGAACACAATCCAACATTAGGCCCAAATTCTACAATTATTCTGCCATACATGTAATAAATAGCCCTTATTACTCCCACCATGCTTTTGTTATGCTCATGTGGACTTCAACATAAACTAGTCCCTGACTGGTAGTGTCTTCTTCCTTCGAGTCAGAGCTGTTTATCTAGAACATAAAACAAAGGGTGAGGAGGAGGTTTATTTTTCTGGGCCCTGCAGGGTGGCAGCCAGCATGTTTCCAATATTGAAAACCGAACTTTAGTCTGTCTTTTATTGAAATACTTTTCCCATCAAAGCCCACTATGCCCAGAGTGTCATTCTTCCCTACACCATCTACAAAGACCTTTTGCTCCCAAGATTACCTTAAAATCTTCTTTTAGGGATTACTGACCTCAGTAAAAGTGATGGGAAGTGACAGACTTCGTTGAGACAACTAGACCACCACACCTCTGCACACATCACCTCCCACAGTGGGAGGAATAGTGTCCTCCAAATAGTCATGTCCACCCAGAACCTCAGAATATCACCTAATTTGGAAATAGGCTCTTTGCAGATACAATTAGTTAAATTAAGGTGAGGCCATATTGGACAAGGGTGAGCCCTAAACCCAACGACCAGTGTCCTTATAAGAAGAGGAGAGGACACAGACACACAGGGGAGGAGGTCATGTGACAACACAGGCAGAGACAGGAGTGATGCAGCCTCAAGCCAAGGACTGCCAGCAACCTAGGAAGAGGGGGGAGGGAGTACTCCATAGAGCCTTTGCAGGGAGCACAGCCCTGCCTATACCTTGACTTCAGACTTCTGTCATCCAGCACTGTGGGATCCCCAAACAAAATTACATTACAGTAAGAAAATATTGTTCTGGACTTTGTACCATGACACTATGGAATGGAAGGTCATCAAAGGCTTAGAACAGGGTGGGGAAACTGAGGCCTTCTAGGTCCTTAAGTGCAGCCTTTTGACTGAATCCAAATTTTACAGAACAAATCCTTTTATGTTTATTACTACATTTTTGTTCATCTTTTATATTTTTATTTTATTTTTAAAATGAATATATTTAAAATACCAAAGAACAAAATAAGTTTTGACAAAATAATCCTCCCAAATTGACTAGCACAATTAGAACATTAGTAAGCCATAAGGGCTAAATTGACAGCTGCTACACTCATGATTTAGTTCTAAATTCCCCTGCCTGACTGGCGCCACTACTGCACAAGGCTGGTTGGCGAGAGTTTATGGGAGTTGAGTATGCCAGTCTGTTATCAGCATTTGACGACAGTGCACCGTGTTCCTGTTTGAAATGGAATTTGTGAATAGTTGCACTGCTTAACAGTAGATTTTAATTCTGTCTGCTTAACAGCCCATCATGTCAAAGAAGATCAAGAAAACGCTGAAGAAAGAAAACAGATTTTTTAGTGAGGTTTGGGAATTGCAATATCATCTTTTTTTCTGCTAAAGATAAGATGATTTGCTTGCTTCGTGATACTGCAATATCGACATTAAAGAAACTCAATGCTTATCAGCATTATAATACTCATAAGGACCACAAATACTTTAAATTAGAGGGAGAGGCACAAAAGGTTGTGTTGCAGAAATTAAAAGATGAAAAGCAAAAGCAAAGACAATTCTTCCAAGCAGCAATGAGACCTGGAAATAATGCCACTGAAGCAACTTACAAAGTAGCTTATATACTTGGGGAAAAAGGGAAGCCATTCAGTGATGAAGCAATTGTGAAAGAATACATTGTCAATGTTGTAGGATGCTAAGACTCTGATAATGTTTCAGGGTACAGACAATTGCATTTCAAGAAGAACCGTAACTGATCAGCAGCATGAATCAGCCTTCAACTTTACAGAACAACTTCATGCAATACTTCAAAAGGAAAATATATATTATTCAATCACTTTGGATGAATCAACTGATACTATTGACTCAGAACAGGTTTTATTCTTAATTTGGGTCATAACAGAATATTCTCTTTGCTATGAAGAGTTACTTGCTTTGGGCACTCTTGCAAACAGAACAGGGACTAGACATCAATAACTTTCAAGATAAATGTCATAAGGTTGGACTGAATTTGGTAAATTTAGTGAGTGTAGGTACAGATGGTGCACCTTCCATGACACGAAAACATGAAGGGTTTATTGCCCAGATAAAAAAAAGAAGTATTAACCAATTCAGATGCTCTCATTTCTTTTCCTTGTATCTTGCATCAGCAAAATCTCTGTGCTAAAGCTACTATTTTAAGTGACACTTTGCAACAAGTTATAAGTATTATTAACTATATTTGTGCAAATGCAACATGGCATCATCAGTTTCATAACATGCTAAAGTTGAACGAGGTATTCAGTGTGGCTTTGCTGTATCATTTTAAAGTGCATTGGCTATTGCAGGGACAGGTGTTAGCCAAAATTTTACCTCTATAAGAACAGATAGTTAAATTTTATGAAGAACAGAATCAGCAATGTGAATTATTGGATAATTTCTATAGGAATGCAGCATTTCTGTGTGATATTATGTCAAATCAAACAACTTGAATATTTCTTTGCAAGGTAAAACTAAGTCTATACGATATGTGGCAAAAAAAAATCCAAGCATTTCAAAAAAAGCTATCTTTTTTCTTTTCTTTTCTTTTTTTTTTTTTTTGAGACAGAGTCTCACTCTGTTGCCCTGGCTAGAGTGCCGTGGCATCAGCCTAGCTCACAGCAACCTCAAACTCCTGGGCTCAAGCGACCCTACTGCCTCAGCCTCCTGAGTAGCTGGGACTACAGGCACACGCCACCATGCCCAGCTAATTTTTTCTATTTTCAGTTGTTTGGCTAATTTCTTTCTATTTATAGGAGAGACAGGGTCTCGCTCTTGCTCAGGCTGGTCTTGAACTCCTGAACTCAAGCAATCCTCCTGCCTCGGCCTCCCAGAGTGCTAGGATTACAGGAGTGAGCCACCACACCCGGCCTCAAAAAAAGCTATCTTTTTTCAAAACACTTTTTCAAAAGCAAATTTTGGATGAACATTTTCCCCAGTAAGGCAAAGGTCATTGATGAGCAGGATGATATATGTGAATCATTTTAAGAATACACAGCTGTTATAGACCATTAATTGGAGAATACAATGATAGGTTCACTGACTTTGAGAATCATGACATCACACTCAAATTAGCATTTCAGCCTCGCCTAGTTGACATCGCCAATGCACCTAAAGAACTACAGATGGAATTGATTGAGCTCTCCGTAGATGGCATTTTAAAGTCATTGTTTGATGCTAAGAAAGATCCAACTGCAATACGGAAAAATGCAGAATACTCACACCTTTGGTGACATGCCCCTCAAAAATGCTTTCTTGCTTTCTTGCTGCAAATCTACATTCTCCTACTTAACCTAAATCAAGATGCCCTTAAGGTCACAAATGACTGATACCCCATGTAGAGTATCAACTGAAACTGCGGACCTCCATTCTGCAACCAAAAATGCTTTCCAACAAAAAGCAGACATGACAAAAGCATTAAAAGGTTAGTTAACTTTAAAATGAACAAGTGGCTTTCATTTTTTGAAAAATTATTAAATACATAGTAGTTAGATTTTTATAAAATAATGTTCATTTTTAAGTACATCTAATTGAAGTTTCTTGAATGCAGCCTTATTTGATTACAGCTAAGCTAATGCAGGTTTCCAACATTAAAAGGTTCCCCACCCCTAGCTTAGACTATTATGAGGGGAGAAAAAAGAGAAGGAAAAAGGAGATTGAGCACAAAAGTACTGAGCTAAATGTTTTGCATGTACACAAATCATAATTTTACTTAATACTCAAATCAAAACCCTGGGAGATAGTGTACAGGGAAGCTCAAGGGAATGTTCTCTGACTGTTCTCCAGAGCCACCTGACTCACCTCTACCTTCCAGTTCTAGTGCATGCCACTGTGACAAAATCAGATTAGTGCTGCCCAGCCAGAAAATCTGCTACTCCTGGTCACTAATTAGCTAATTAGGCTATAGGGGTGGAGGCAGGGATATGTTGAAACACTGCCTTTAGACAGGGAACAGATAATTCTAGGAGAATTGTACGAGCTGTGCTGGCACCACAAAAATACATCTGTTCTATGTGGTATTAGATTCTACATGTAATAGATTGATGCCTCATGATTGTATTACTGCATTAAAAGCAAATAGATTTTGATTTCCCAAATGGTATCAACGTAGCAACTTTCAGCATCTCCAGATTAACTTGCAATTTAAAAAAAGAATATAATCCCCTCCACCATACACACACACACGCACACACACACAGGATGCACAAAGAAAGTACCCACAGAACCCCAAAGGTATAATCTGTGTTGGCACCGTGTGGGCAGAAATGGATGTGTGAGCAAAGCCAGAGCAGAAAGTGTCTCCAAACGCTTACTCATCCTGCCACTGTCTTCCAAAAACATTGTGTTGAGTTTACAGCTTTGAAAATGTAATTA
>RJWJ010041461.1:0-13489 GCA_004363605.1 Indri indri | reverse complement strand
AACCACTCAATGATGTGATTCTGTTGTTCTCAAGAGAAAGGGAGTGAAGATGAAGCATGTTATCAAAAGTATGCTTTTCCAAACCAGTGAGAAGATTATTATTTATGCTGAGCCGGGTTAATTTAGTGAGCTTGGAAATACCTAGAAAAATAAATCCAAGAAAAGATTCAGATAGCACTAAAAGGTTAATTCAAAAAAATAACTGGCTAGTAATTTTATTGTTAATCAAATGGCTAAGTTCAAGTAGCTTTAAGAATGCTATAATATTAACCATCATTATTTTTTATTTTGTTTCAGAAGGATAAAATCTTGTATATAATAAAGTCTCATCTCATACATTAAATTATAATTTTGGATTTCTAAGGAGATTCATTCTTAGGTGTCAAGGAAAGGCATTATGTAGAAAATACTGAATTTCTCTTTCACATAACCTTTAAATGATATAATTAATTAGGATTTTTACCATCATGACAACTCAAGGCTCTACAAACTCAAAATAACCACCAGCTCTCATTTTAAAACATTAAGGGTAAGGAACTAGAGTACAAATCTGGAAAGTAGTACTCATTATGGTATCATTTATATTAAAAAGAATCATTTAGACTACTTCTACCTTTGTACGCTTAGATGTACCCTAAGACAAAAGTTTAGAAAATGGGATCTCTTACCACAATCTAACTCCTATGTATATTATGTACTGTAGGTACTTTATAACTAACTGTAGGCAGGATAGTGCAGGTAAAAGATAAGAACTTTAGAGTCATAGCTGGTTTCAAATGTATCACTACTAGATTTGGGACCATAGGTAAATTATGTAATGTCTGAGCCTCAGTTTCCTCATCCATAAAGTGAATGAAATCTGAAATCTACTTCCAAGGGGCTATGAAATTAAATGAAATAATGTTTGAAAAGCATCAGTTATAGCTTTTGGCAAATAACTGTTCCTCCATAAATTTTACCTGTACTTCCCTTTCACAACACCCTCTATAGTGGAACTATGTAAGCTGAAAGTAAAACAATCTAGGGCAAGCTAGGATAAAACCATCAAAGCAAAAATCATTAAATGGATATGAAAGCTACCCATGTCTGGAGAAAAATAAGAGAAATTTATGTTAAATTTTAGAGGAGTAGCTATTTTCTCTGAAAAGTAGGTGTAAGAAAAATACAGATTGGAGGGTTTCTTCCCTTTAATAGATTTTACAGAGGGAAATGAAAGGGAAATAGGGTTCTCAATTGTATACAGAAAGCAAAACTAACTCCAACTGTATGGGAACAGAAGACTGGTAATGATTTTAGACACAGATGCCTGAGCTGACCTCAGATTTACTCAACTGAAATCAACAGAGGAGAGGCCTGTCAATCTGTATCCCAAGTGATTTTTATGACCAAGAAAGTTTTAGAAACATATTATTAATAGCCATTAAAATAAATATAACAAAATTGCTATTTTTAAAGATATTTAATATTTGATTTTATATATAATTCTTTAAATCAAATTTTCTATTTTATGAAAAATATAGTGTACACACATGCTAAAAATAATCCAATTCAAAAGTGAATAAAGTATAAATTATCTTTTTTCTAGCCATGATTTCTAATTCTTACCTTCCCTCCTTGACAAGGACAACTATGTTACCAAAATGCACATACAGAAATATTCTTTGCTCAGGTAACTATCTATGTTTATGGGGTGTGTATGTGTATACATACACATACACACACACACACACACACACACACGCGCACACACACATATATTCCCCATTTCAAATGGGGCACACTTGTGGGCATATCATTTTTTAATTCCTGGGAATTAGTTACCCCTTTGAGTAGATGGAGAGGGAGAATAGGAGAAAGTTGTTAGCAAGTCATGGAAGGTTTCTTTCAATTTCTTTCCAAGTTTCAAGCATTAAATGAGGGGAAGAATAAAATAAAGCTGGGAAGGAGTCAGAAAATATTTAACTTAATATATACCCTCTTAACTCATGATTTTTAGCTGCATATAAGCATAAACCCAAAAGAAGTGAAGAATCTAAGAAGCTTCAAAGCAGGAAGGGAGGAAAAGTCTTTTTTATTCTCTCTGGTCCAGAAAGATATGTTTTAATACTGAATTTTAAACAGTCAAATAAAACATATTATATTGGTCTCAACATCAAGACATTACTAAAGCTGCTTAATTGTACTTTTATTAGATTCATACAAAGGGTTATATTTAATTTTCAACCTCTAATGAATAAAATTTTCATTTTTGTTAAAATCTTCAAATTTCCAAATATGACCTTAATTATATATTTTGAAAAATGAAGTGGTTTCCTTTATCTTTTTCAAAAGCATACCTTCATTCATTCATTTGTTCAACTTTACGGACATTAATGACGCGCCAGTCTGTACGTGCTAGGTTTGGTAACAGATTGTAAACTGGCACAGAGGGGAAGAGAGAGAAGGCAGAGGAGGTGAAAGTCAGCTTGCTGGGGCTGATTATACATAGCAGTCAGTCACAAATCCTACTCATACGTATTTATTTATTCTTAATTATTTAATTTGACAGATAATATTATATGTATTTATCTTATATAACATGATGTTTTGAAGTATATACATTATGAAATGGCTAAATCTAGCTAATTAATCGTTACCTCACATAGGTATTTAGAATACTCTTCCATAAACCTTCTTGGAACTCCTCTAGAAATCTCTCTTCAAAAACTCTGTCCTCAGTGTTATTAATTTTTTGCCCTGGTGTTTGGGCATTCATATTTTGACACCTGAAAGTTCACAAGTTCCTTACCTTCTATCTTTGAGATGCAGTTTCCATCTAATGTGAGTTCTTCCAAATTAACACAGAATTCCAAGCCTTCCATTTTAGTGAGGTTATTGTTGCTGAATGATGCCCATTTCAAATTTTCCAATTTTTCTAAATTTGTGATTTCAAAGAGATGCTGCCCATCTAAATGTAAGGCAGTTATCTGTAGAATAATTCACATTACATGTTACTTCTGTATCTTATAAGTAAATTCAATCAATGTTATAAGATTTAAAAAAGGCTAATGAAATAATTCAAATGTGAGAAGTAAACATCAAAAGAATTCCTTCAGAGACTAAAGAAATTATGAAGGTCTTAGTTAATAAAAAAGTAAAATTTGACAAGACTATAACTCCAAGAAGGAGTTATACGATATTATCGACACTGTGATATGCCAGTCAGTCCCACTGCAGTGAAGGACTTGTCCCAGCTGCTGGCAGTGCTGTTGGCAGAAAGCCTTCAGCTGTCAGCCCCTTCTGCTGAGAGAGCTGCTTCGCCCAAGGTCACACTCCTTCCCAGGATGGTCCACGGCCAATGATAGAGAGATATAAGGGCCTGACCATCTCAGCCCAACTTGAGAAAAATTTAAAGAGCCATCCTAATTCCAGAACTTGCTATGGGGTCAGCCAAGGCTGTCATTAGGCCTTCATTGCAGCTCAATATCTATATATATCCCATAATAAAAATAATGCCACTAATAGCTCCCATTTTCAAGGGTCAGCTTCACTTAGCCCCAGTTTCTATCTTTGTCAAGAGGTATAAGGGCATCTAATGCAGCAAGAAGCTGCTGGTACTCTATAACCTTTTCCCTTATCCTTGGCTGAATTCTGTCCAGTTCCCCTATTCTCTTTCCAGTATTCCTGATCCCCTGCCACTCAAAATTGGGCTTGCTGTCTGGCTCTGAGCCTTTAAAGTTTGCTTGCCTATTTTGACATGTTATCAGAATCTACCCTTCAGTTTGTAGTGTTCCTTTATCCTAAATCTCCAATTTTATGGTTTACAACAGTCAAGGCCTAGCGTCTGTACCATGATAACTCATGACTTGATCTCCCTATTTTCATTTTTTGGAATGGGGTAAATTTATTACTTTTTTCCTAATAATAACATTGGTGTTTTTAATTTTTTCCCAACTTTACTGAGGTATAATTGACAATTTAAAATTGTATATATTTAAGGTAAACAACTTGATTTGATACAGGTATATATGTGAATTAAATACTGCATGATCTCTATATGTGAAATCTCAATAGTCAAACTCACAGAAACAGAGAATAGAACGGTGGTTGCCAGGGACTGGGAGCAAGGAGAAATGGGGAGAGATTAGTCAAGAGGTACAAAGTTTCAGTTATGTAAGATGAGTAAGTTCTGGAGATCTAATGTGCAACGCTATGACTAAAGTTAACAATACTGTATTGTATACTTGAAATTTGCTAAGAGGGTAGATTTTAAGTGTTCCCTGCCTATTTTAATTCATCTCCTCCAGTTTTCTGCTCCTTACCTATCTGTGCCTTCTTGATGATACACAGACCAACACTGACTAAAATATCAATTTAAGTTAAGCTTTTATATTAGATTTAATAAAATTGGCCTTTACCTTCAAGTACCAGTTTCCACTCAGATGTAAATGTGGTCCCAACTTTGAAATCTGTGTCAGAATTTTGGCAGAAGGCCATACACTAAGTACGCGTGGTCTCTCTTCTTTAGTACTAGAATGCTGTAAGAGAGATAACTAGTGAAACAAACAAAAAAATAGGTGAATAAAGGAAATAGCATACAGAGGTTATTTACATATAGTTAAAAGTACTGTTTTCTAGGGAAGATGAGTGGTCCAATAAACAATTTTAAAATATAATACATCCTTTGCCTTAAAATGTTTTCAATATCTAGATACATTTTAATTATTTACTTTTATTGTTTTAGCAAATATTGAAACAAACAAGATAACATTTGTAAAACTGAAAGGATTACTATAACATGAACACCCACATAATCTACCCAGGAAATCCCAAGCTCCCTTGGACCCCTTCCTAAGCCTTTTCCTCTCTTTCCCCTTAGAAGTGATAACTATTTCAATTTTTTTTTGTCTACCATTCACTTGCTTTCTTTATAGTCCTATAGTTGTGTCCATAAAAATATATTATTTAGTCATGCACTCATTTGAACTTTATGTAAATTGAATAATATGTATGTATTCTTCTATGACTTGCTCAATGTCATAGTCATGAGATTCATCTATGCTTCTGTATGTAGCTATAGTTCATTCATATGTCACTGCTATATAGTATTCCTTAATAACTTTCCTGTCAATGAACACTGGGGTTGATTCAGTTTTTGCTATTATAAACACTGCTGTCATGAATATTCCTGCACATGTCTCATGGTGTATAAATGCAAGAGTTTCTTTACATTATATGCCCCTAGGTAAAATTGTTGGGTTGTATGTATATGTATAGCAAGTGTGTATATATATATATAACTTTACTTTACAGCTTTGCTACAACTTGGTATTGTCAGGCTTTACGATTTTTGCCAGCCTATAAAATTGGTAATAATTGGTAGGGGTTGTGATTTTAATGTTCATTTTCTTCAATACTAATGTGGTGAAGCATCTTTTCCTAGGGTAATTGGCTGTCCCAATTTCCTCTCCAGTATTTGTTCAGATCTTTTGCTCATTTTTCTGTTCAGTTGGTTGTCTTTTTCCTTATACATTCTGGATATATAAAGAATATCTTTTGTCAGTTGCATTGCAAATTTCTTTTCCCAGTATGTAGCTTGTCTTTTCACTTTCTTTGAGGAAAAGATGTATTTATTTTAATGTAGACAAATCCAATCTTTTATGGTTTATGCTCTTTGTTTCTTGCCTAATAAATTCTTCAGTAACTCAAGATCATAATGATAATCTTTTATGTTTTCTTCAAAAAACATTTTTGGTTTTGCCTTTTACAGTGAAGTCTTTAATGCACTTGTCCCAATGCCTTTTATTGAATAGCCTCCCTGATGTGCAAAGGCAGCTCTGTTATTTATCAAGTTTCCACAGATGAATAGGTCTATATTAGGCATTTTATTCTGTTCAACTGGTCTATTTGACTAACTTTGTGCCAATACCACATTGTCTTAAAGGAGTTCAGCAGGTTCTGGTTTCTAGCAGGATAAATTCCCAACTCTTCTTCAGGGGTATTAATTATATTTTTATCAAGAAAAAGTCTCTTTCTATCATTTTGAATAGATCCAAAATTAAACATTGCATTATTTAAGAAATTAATATTTAAATACCCCACAAAGAGTAAATAGCTAGATAACTGGAGATATTTAGGATGTTGAAGCTACTTTAGCTAAAGTATAGCATTCTTAATCTGGATAATAAAAGTATTTCCCCTCCTCTCATGTTAGTAAGTTTTGTTTTTTTCAGCCAGACACATATAATGCCAATACTAAGTAGATAATTCACCAAATGCTTTCTCAGGGCCTATAAGCTTACCTTATCCTCAGAAAGTAGCTTATTTTCATGTAGGCTCTAGAAAAGACTCTGGCGAGTTCAGGTGACCAGGAAAAAAACAATTACCCTAGATGTATTTTTGGGGGTAGTGTTCAGGGATAAATCAAGAGAATCCATACAACTAGCTGGTATTTAAATGGGGTACATTTAAACAGAAAAAAAAATCAAGTGATATGATTGCTATATATTAATTTTTATTTACATGCTAAGAAGGAATATAAAATCTTAATGACAGAAAAAGCATATGGGACATATTATTTGTATGTTCCAAATAGCACAATAAATATTAAACAATAAAATCCAACCTGAGTAATCCTTGTTCCAGTAATAAATTTCATCGCTTCTGTTGCTTCTTCTTCAGAAATGAGGACTCCATCTAAACATGTAAGAGTCTTTAATCTGCCAATAACACTTAGCCTCAATGTGGCTGGCTTGGGAAAAATAGCAAAAAGTTAATTTTCACAAAATATTATATATGTTATGGCATGGAAATAAATGCTTCTTCATTCCTTTCCATAATTAAAAATTATGCATCTCCTTATTTATTATATATGTATCCAAAAATAAAGGCTTAACTTAATTCTTTACGTAATAGTTGAAATTAAGTTATATTTAAGAATTAATGTTTTGTTTGAAGGTAGAAGATCCTACTCTTATGAAGGGGGGAAATCCCATAAGTTGTTGAAAAGTGACTGTGGTGAAAAGTGTTAAAAGCACAACTGCAATGACTCCTGTTTATCTAGATCAGCAGTAAGCTAGCAATCTCTATGTGTGATTCAATATGGATCTTTAGCGCTTGACAATCCAATTTGGCAACAGGAAGATAGTTGTACTGTGATCATCCAGGAAGTCTGCTTTGGCAAAAGAAAAATATTCTTCAATTTTACTGAGCAAAAAAGAAGAAATACAACAATATAAACTTAATAATATGGCCAACTTCATAGAACCAAGCATGCTTTAGTTTCTTTTCAAAATGTTGCACACTGCCTTATATATATCTTTTAAAAGCAGAGAAAGGAAGATTCGTGAAGTTATAAACTTGGGCTTATTTTAAATACTTGAGAATACGCTTTAATATAGTCCTTGAATATGGAAATTACTTAGTGTTAATCTATGTATCTTGTGATGAGAAAAAATGTTCAATCAACTTTCTTTTTACAACAGAAGACTATAATATAAGTTAATGAGGAGAGGTGATTTCTGGACTTAGAAAACAAATGATAGAAACAATGCAAAGTAAAATGATAAAACATGTTTCTCAACCACAGATTGTAAATTAAATACTATAAATCAAATTATGTTTCTTCCTTAATAGTATGCTTCTCTCACTCTATTATATTATCAGTTCCTATTTCTCATTACAGTATGGTTCTGGCACACTGAGCTGTGTAAACTCTCTGGAGGTTTGCAAACAGCAGTGACATCAATGACTCAAAGCAATAATGTTCTCAAACTTTTAGGGGTTACAAAAAATCTGACATGAAGGTATAGCCTTTTCTTATAGTAACATTTGATTTATTTGATCACTACAGTAAATTTAATTTATGAAAGATTTAAAGTCTAGAAAAGCAAAGATAGTTTGCCTATGTCTAGCTATTATTGAACAGTAAAGTAGTGAGAAATGGCTTTGAAATAAAAGTGCTTTTTTATAAACATGTCTGTCGCATACCTTTTGCCATGGATTATGTTGAATATCAAGAGTGAGAAGGGTTGCTGTGTGTTTGCATAACATATTTATTTCATCACCAGATTTTTTCAGTTGATTCCAGCTCAAGTCTAAGTGCCTTAGTTTCATTAGACCTCTAAATCCCTCAAGGGTTATCACATGGTTATGGCTTGCATCCAAGTATTCAAGGTTATACTGCAACACATACAAATAGAAATGATGCTAAGAAAATCATGATTTATATTTATAAAGTTCTTTTCTCTATCATTCTCTAAGTACTTCATACACTTTATGTGTCCTCACAGAAAACCTAAACAGTCATTATATTACAGTAATGATATCAACATATGTATTTACTTAAAGAGCTACAGGTATTTCATTTTAGTAATTCTCTTAATTCACACTTCACCCTTGTAACATACAGTGGCAGTGTTTGTTTTCGTAGGAGAGAGAGCACAAAGAAATTGGCAAGATAACTTGTCCCCAACAAACAAAATGCACTTCTTAATATGTAGGCTTCTAGTTTATACTGTTGAATCCATAGCCTGATTAAAAAATGTTCATCTTCAGAGGTAGGAACTAAATCTATTAATTCAATACCATAATTTTCTTTTTTAAAAGTGCACTGTTTTTAATAATATTTTTTTATATTATAAAAGTAACACATATTCCCCGTTGGAATTTGGAAAGTATAGTAAATAATTGAAAATAAAAAATAGAAAGCATATATAATTCTATTGCTTAGAAAGAACTGCTGAAAACATTGTTTTTTATTATATGCACATATATTTTTTCTTAAACCAGATATATAGAATTTTGTATCCTTTTTACATTCTCACACATCATTAAATATTCTACAAAATAATTTTTTAGTACTGCATAATATTCTACTATGTAAATTATTATAATTGTTTAAAACATTTTATTATGAACTTTTATGTTCCTAATTGTTGGCAACAAACATCCATGAGCATTATACTTTAACTACAACTCTGAAAATTTTTTTCAGAACAGGTTTTTAAAAATAGGATTACTGGTTCTAAGGATTTGGTATTACTAAGACTCTTGATAAATAAATACTGCCAAACAGAGTTCAAGGAAATTTGTACCAAAATTTTCTTCTAACAGCAGAATATGGGAATGCCCATTTCCTCAAATACTCACTGATCCACCTACCTTAATTTAATTTACATTATTTATTACCAGTGAAGTTGAATATCTTTCCATGTGTTTATATTAACCATTTTTAAATTTCTTTTTTTGTTTATTGCCTTTCTTGCCTTTGGCTATTTATTCAGAACTTCATTTTATTTGTTTATAAGAAATCTCTAAGACTTAATTTGTTACATATATTTTTTGCACATAAAATTTGCTTTTAAATTAATTTCACTTAAAAATGAACAGCAGAAATGTACTGAGATCAAATCTAAGACAAACCTATGAGAGAGGGGACAGGGTGGAGAGAGAGAGAGAGAGAGAAAAGGAGGGAGAGACTAATATTGCGCCAGCAATAAAAGTACACAGGAAAGATAAGCTCAGGAAGCAGATCATGACTATTAATTTGCTATTTCAAAACAAGCAAAAAGATGTTAGGAATGATACAAGACATAAAATAACAACATAAATCTGGATTAGAAAAACTTAAGAATCGAGGTAAAAGAAACCAGAAAAAAAACTGAAATAAAGTAATAAAATAATATCAGAAATAAAGACTAATTAGTCAAACACAAGAATGAATAAACACAACAGATAATGCTTTAAGGGAAATGCAAGGTGAAAAGACAAAAAATTTTAGTGAATAAATGAAGAGAAAAAAGGATTCAAGAGAAAGTAACAACTATTGAAGATAGACAAAGAATCCACATATGGATAATGAGAGTCCCTGAAGAAGAAAACAAAAGCAGGGAAACAGAAAAATTGCTAAAAACTTCCAGTTCAAAACAACTTTCCTGAAAGAAAAAATGATTTTAAACTATATATTGGAAGATTATATTGTGAATCTGAAATATCAACCCAGAACAACCAATGCCAAGATAAATTCTAGTAAAATTATTAGACTTTAAAGAAAACTAAAAAAGTTCTTTGGCCATCCAGAAGAAAAAAAGCTTGTGACTTATAAGAGGTGAAAAATCACGTTCTCATCAGACTTTTCTACAGCAACACTTTGTGACAGAACAAAATGGAGTAATATTTAAGATGTACTCAAATAGAAATTGTGAGCCAAGGATTTTATAATATATCTAGCAAAGCTGTCTTTCAAGTATTAATATAAAGGACATAGTTAAACTGTTACGTGAAGTAACTGAAGAGATATTGTTCCCATAAGCTGATCCTGATGATCTATAATAGAACATATTTCAGACAATCAAAATGTTTATTGATTGGATAAATGTTTATTGATTGGATATGATAAGGACTGGTGATGACAATTAAATATACGGCTACCAATAAACTAAAAGGGAGAATGTACAGAGTGTAAGGCAACATGCTCTGACAATGTAGATACAGTGTAATTATTTTAATTATTTTTTAAAATGGGGAAGAATAGGAAGAACACACACAAAATTTTTAGAAAATCTTTCCAGTAAATAATATTGGTGAGAGTATAAGAACTGTCATTTTGAGACTGTTGTGTGTATAATGGGGGATAAAACAAATAAGTACTTATTAAATATTCTAATTTTATCATCTCATATTCTTGAGAATCAGGATTCTTGTATGAGAAAAATGATACAGATATATGTAACCGAGGATAAAAGTGTTGTAGTCTTGAATCTGAATTGGAAGTATCAACATAAATTCATAAAGTTATTTTTAACTATACTTATACATACACATATATTTTTTCACATCCTCCTTAAACAATTTCTGTCAGGTAAAAAGACCTAGAAATAATGACCAATCCTGATTGTGTTCCTAAAATACCACTTTTCTCTAAAAGAAACCAGGGCTCTGTGAGGAAATGGCTGATCCCATGTCTACAACAGAAAATATATAAGATGTATATGGAACATCTTGTCATACCAGATGTCAAAGAAGCTATCAAAGACCATTAGGGGCATGGCAAAAGGAGCTAACTTTAAAATGTTCTCACTGGCTAAGGATGAAACAATTTGAGTTTCAACCATGATAATTGCAATGGAATGAATGTAATCAAACATGTGTTAAGTCCCTGCACTCAAAATGATATTAAAACAAAAAAGAATTGCTCACCTTTGGGAAATTATAGGGAACTGACTCATTATCTTGAAAATTAGGTAAATAAATAAATAAATAAATAAAGGTAATTAATCAAGCATCTATTCTGTACTTTCTATATGAATGCTACCACTGGGTAATGCTACCACAGGTAATGAAAAAAGGAGAAGAGTCTTTTTGTAAAAGTATTCCAACTAATGAATGAAAAAAGTGATAGAATAAGAATATAACCATTTTGTAATCCCCCAATGAATTAAAAGATATGGGCATTAAGTAATAATGGCTTCTGGCATCATAAAAGTGAGACAACCAGATATTATATGTCTCCTATAATCTTTTCAAATATTAGTCTTGCCAGAGGAATAGAACCTGGGTCTGATCCAATCTCTGGATCCACTTGCCAATTTGCAGGATATATGGGGGATGAAAGGCCAGTAGGGTTGTATCTTACGTAAGCAAGTCAGCAGGGTCCAGGCTGTGGAAAACTCTTTAGGTCCAAGGGCCCCAGTATTTCTAGAGATAAACTATGGGAAATGGAAGGGAAATCTATAAATTAAAAGAAACTTAAAAGACACTGTCAAAGGTGTTAACAGTGACTCTGAGGGCAAGAATATGCTTTGTTGTTGTTGGCTTAAATTTTCTACTTTTATATGAGGCATGTAAACTTCCTCTGTAGTAGTAAGCTGTTACAAATAAAATAACTAGTTGTCAACAACAACAAAATATAGTACGTTTTTCAAAATGGCAAAACCAAACTATTGTGCTAGGGATGTACATTTGGCAGGGAGAACTATCAGGAAAATATGCAGGGAAAGATTACTATAGAGGTCAGGATAATGATTTCTTGTGGGAAGAAGGGATGGGGCACATAGAAGGGGATTTTGTTCTAGGTGGCAAAGTTCTATTTCTTGACGTGGGTGCTGGTTACAAGCATGCTCACCTTACAACAACGTACCAAGCCATACAATTGTAGTATGTGGTTTTCTGTATCTGTGTTTTATCTTACAATAAGATGAAAAATATATATTTATGTATATCCATGTAGAGTATCTCCTCTCTATGACCACCTTTAACATCATTATAGTCATTTTTAGAGACACATGCCAGATGCCTGATATTTGAGAGGTCTATATCTAGCCGCATTTGCTAATTCTAAAATTTGAACTACCACTTGGGCATAAAATTTACCCAGTTCCCTTATCTGTAAAATGGCTATGGTAATATTCCTCCAACAAGTAGGCAGTGAGGCTGTGATTATGAAACTAATTTTTGTATTAAAAGAGAACAGCAAAGCCACATTGAAAATTAAATGCTGGGAAGCTGGCTAAGTAAACTCACTATCTAAGACTTAGAGTTTTCTCTTCAAATTTGTGCTTTAGCAAAATTATAATGACTGTCATAACCTCTGGACCTGCTACCAAATTATTAGAAAAAATTAAATAAAAATGCCAATAATCTACACACAGTCCTGGCACCTCTTTTAAACTATGTTTTTTTTCCTCAGCTGCATACTGAACCTAGACTATCAGGGATTCTGTTGATTTAAAAGGGCTTGGACCTACCAAAAGAAACAAGGGAGAGGATTTAATACTAAAACCTAAGTAAAAGAAACAGCTCCCACTACAGTGGTAGAAGAAGCAACGCAAAGGCTTTGATATGGTTGCAGGGAGGTAGAGGAGAGAATGAACAAGAGCTGAGAATGATGATGTATTCTAAAAAGGCATGTGACTGACCTGGGATCCATGTAAACAGGGAATGCTGGGTTGAATTTCTGGAACCACGTATGTAATTATTTTTGTTATATGATATATAGCAAAGAAAACTAAAGTCAGACGAGATCCTTGCCTATGTGTACATCTGCATTACCATATTATCCTATGATATATCACAAGGTGAACACAAGTCAAACAAGATCTATGCATGTGACATTCAAGTAGAAAGGACAAGACAAAGAGAAAGAGAAATAACAACCTGGATAACGAGCAGATGAGAAGTTTGGCAATGTTAAATGTGAAGTGGTGAACTAGAAAGTGAAGAAACAGGGACTCATGAGAAAGAGAAAAAGAAGAGTGGGAAACAAGAGCAGAAGAAAATGGAAATGACACGAAAGGACATTTTAAAAGCAAATCTGGAATGAAGCCCACTTGGTCATGGTGGATTATTTTCTTAATAAGCACCTGGATTTGGTTAGCTAGAATCTTGTTGAGAATTTTTGCATCTATATTCATAAGGGAAATTGGTCTGTAGTTTTCCTTTTTTGATGCATCCTTTCCTGGTTTTGGTATCAGAGTTATGTTGGCTTCATAAAACGTGTTGGGGAGGAGTC
>RJWJ010041460.1:0-13486 GCA_004363605.1 Indri indri | reverse complement strand
ATAAACCTAAATAAAGGCTAAAAGGTTTCTGTAGAGTGATGTTCATTTCAGTCTTGATTGTAAGAGTCAAAAAAAAAAAAAAGTAAAGAACCTAAACATCCAACAACAGAAGATTGCTTAAGTAAATTATGGTATATCCATAAAATAAAATAGTATATAGCTGTTAATAAAATAGTATATAGCTATTAACAATGTTCACAATAGATATGTGATTCAGAACAGCTACAGAACCGTTTGATTTGGTATGTTTGCATTTATATGTATGTTCATATAATATACACTCAAACACATATATACCTAAAAAAACTCTGGAAGCACATTTCCCAATAATGATTTTCTCTGGATAAAGTATTGGCAGGGGATGATATTTCTTTCTCTTTGTGCTTTTTTTCTAATTGTTTATTAATGGGTATTTCTTTCTTATATAATTGAAAGTCAATAAAATTACAAAAATAGGCAATTGGTGGCAATTTCTAGTGGAGTGGGGTAGCTATCATGCTGGGGAAGGCAGTGCCTGACCAGAATTGAGTCTAATGGGTCAGCTAATATGAGACAAGCAAATAGTGTAGGCCCAGGCAAACAGGGGATCAAGTATGATAATATCAGCAAAATCAGAAATGAGGAAACAAATCACAAAATACAATAGACCTAGGCAAAGGGGCTGAGAAGTTGAGAATCTGGAGATATGCAAGGGGTCTGGGTGACAATTAGGATATAGCTTGATCTTTAGTCATTACTTTCATAAAAGATCTCTTACATACTTTGAACCCAGAAATGCACTCCGTGTGAATTGGTCTGAGCGTGAAAGGGTAGATGAAGAGTAGGTTATATTAATTAAGACCTCTTTGGTTACAAGTAACAGGAACCAATTCAAGCTAGCTTAATCAAAAAGCATAAGATAGAGTATAGGGGAAGAATTGTAAGAAAGTACAAGACTATTCATGGAAACAGAGCAAGAGGGAATTCAGCCAGGCTTTAGGAAAGGACTGAAACTAGGGAATGGAAACCTGCCCATTTATCCATCTTCAGTCTCTGCTTTTCTCTCTCTGCAGAAAAGTTTTCACATCTCTTAGCTCACAAATTTGCATCCTATAGCAGTTTCACTAAGACTGACTCCCTATTTCTCATTCCCAATTCTAAATTATAGGGAAAGATAATCTGATGAGCAGCCATGCCAGTGGGTAGAGCTCACCTAGTTACAGACACAACTATTAGAAGCCTTACCCTGTGGATCTAGAGGCAGTCCCCAGAGAAGGGCAAAAATTGTTCCTGGGGCAGACACTCCCAAAAGTATATAGGTATAGATGGAAACATTAAAAAGTAGGAAAGCACAAGCAAAGCCAACCTTAACAAATGATTTCACAGCATACCCAAACATTATTAAGTTGATTTTTTGTTCTTACAATTTATTTCCTTATGGCTGCCCTTTCTCTGTTTTATATATCCTTTGTCTGACTGGCTCAATACTCTCACATAGCATTACCTATAGTAAGTGATTACAGGGTAAAGTAAGAATAAGCAAAGAATAAGAAGATCACACTTTTGCTAAATCATCTTGGACATCAATCCAAGTTTGGATTAAGGAGAAACTGTTTAATGTGCCATAACACTTTGCAGAATTATCATAGTGAAGGATATAACATCTTAATATAATTCTAGGACTGGAACTTAAATTGTTCTGTTCTTAAGCCAAAATGCATAGGGTCTAGGTAGATTACTAATCGATAGCATGTTAGCAAGAGGATTTATGTCCTTTAAATATATTTCTGGTCAAACATTGATCAGAGTTCAAATATTGAGGAATAAATCTCATGTTTAGAATTCCATTTGGTCATGATGAAAATTCTTGAGAAAGAATTATGCAAATCAGAATGTAATTGGAGAGATTTTCACTTCCAGAAAGATGAAGTAGACCTGTTTTCCCTAGGCTTCCCACTAAAGACAACTAAAAACTCCGGACATGTAAAACAAACATAAGACAACTCTGAAAGGTGGAAAAAAGAAAGCAGGCTAGCTAGGGACTTCCAGAACCAAGGAATGACACGTTGGTGAGTCACCTGGGTTTTCTTTTTGCCTCATATATCAAAGACTTGGAGCTAAAGAAGCCAGCAACCTGAAAACATCCATGGGCACAGACACAAAAAACTCTAACAATAGCCCACAACCAAAGAACCAGGAAATGCACAGCCTGCCAAGATAGAAAATTTTTAGACAATAACCAGTCTGATACCAAAACCAGCCAAACACCACAGATAAACAGTAGCCTAAATCCCACCCATGTAAGCAGAGGCAGAGTGAGGGGCCTATACGTCCACTCTTATGAGATATAACAAGGCATCTCAACACCCTGCTAGGGTGGTGTGAAAAAAAGACAAGCAGAAGCCAGAACTTTTACCTCCACTGGCCTACAAAGAACCCTCTCCCACCGCAGTATGTCATTGGAAACCAAATGGGGAACCTATACTTACACTAATAAAATGTGGTATATGTATACCATGGAGTACTACTCAGCCATAAAAAATGGTGAACTAATACCTTTTGTAGCAACCTGGATGGAATTGAGACCATTCTTCTAAGCGAAGTATTGAGAGAATGGAAAAACAAACACCACATGCACTCACTACTAAATTGGAACTAAATGGGTACATATGGAAGTAAAACTCAACAGAAATCAAACAGGTGGGGGGAGCAGAGGAAAGAATGGGTAAATTCACACCTAATGGGTACAGTGCACACTATCTGGGTGCTGAGCATACTAATAACTTTGACTCAAACTGTACAAAAGCAATCCATGTAAGCAAAATGTTTATACCCCCATAATATTCTGAAATTTCAAAATAACAAATTTAAAAAATTAAAAAATCTGATCCCAAAAGGTTACATACAGTATGATTCCATTTATATAAATCTTAAAATAACAAAATAATATAATTTGGATAACAGATTAATGGTTGCCTGGAGTTAAGAAGGGGATGGGGCAGGAGGGAAGTAGGTAGTATAAAAGGACAACATGAGGGCAATGTTCTGTCTTGACTACATCAATGTCAATATTTTGATTGTGGTATTGTACCATAGTTATGCAAGATAGTGCATTTGGGGAAAACTCAGTGAAGGATACATGGGATATCTCTGTATTATTTCTTCCAAATGTATGTGAGTCTATAATTACCTCAAAATTTAAAAGTTTAATTAAAAATATAGTTGAAATTCTATGGTTAAAAAAAAGAATTCTAAAAAAAAACCTGAGAGACTTTAAATGACTGCAATTAGTAATTTATAAAACCTCCCTCTTTTGAGGAAAACCTCTCTCTCTTGGACTTACATTGATCATTTTACTGGTTATAGAAAAACATCTTATACCATGCATACTGAATCCATTCTAATAGAATAAACAGAATAGGTTTTTGGAGCAAAGCAGAATTTTAGAGACTATCTACTACAACTAGATATACAGAAAAAGAGCTGAGGCCTAGAGTGGCTACTATATCAGAAAGGCTAGAATCAGGGCAGGTATCCAAATAAACATATCCTCTAGGCATTTAGAATACAAGATTGGAGTAGTGCTGTAAAATCATGATCAGAGATAAAGACTTAGAAATGATGGTAAAAGTCTTGAGGATGAACTCACCAAAAGGAAAAAATGTGATTTCTGCTAAGTCGATATACCTAAGACCACAAAGCAGGTACATGTTGGTCAAAAACTCACATATTTCATTTCTATTCTAGACTAAAGCCAGCTACTTGCATAAATATAAAGAGATACAGGACATCTTGGACACCACCCAAAAATTACCCTTTTATAACCCAAAGGAATCTTATGCCAAACTCTTCAGAATGGTTCCAGTCTATGCACTACAGGCCATTTGAAAGCTTGTCACCTCTCAAAAGCCCCAAGAAGAGGAAAAAACATTCTCAAATAGAGGCCATGAAGAATGAAGACATGAAACCTCTCACCAGCAAATGGGAGACCGCTCCCTCAAGTTCTGAAGCAGATGCAAATCATATAAAAGATGAGAGTCTTCAAGGTGAAGACTCCAACGAGCAAAGCTCTAAGCATGTATCCCCCCATCTAATGAAAAATAAGCAGGAGCAACCAAATAAGAATGATGGACAACCCACCTTCCATCTGAAGTTGGAAAGAGACAGTTGATCTAGCTTTACGCTGCTCTAAAAATTGTGGATGAAAGACAACATGTGCCTACATCATAAGGAGAAAAAAAGAAAAGCCTCCCCTTTCCCCTTCCCTATTCCTCCCCTACATGTGCATATACTAAATTACAAATTCCAGATATTCATCTTCTTTAGTGGGAACACCTCTCAGAAACCCAAAAAGAAATCCAGAGAAAATATAGAAAATTTTAAAACACTTTATATTTTATTTTTGTCAACATGGAAAAAATCTCTGAACTTTTTATTTCTTTCAAAATTACTTAGCATACAATGCCAAAAAACTAAGAACTCGAGGAAGGAATGACATGCACTGTATCACCGATTTTAATCTCCCTACTAAGCACTTGAATGAATCAGTCAACAAACATCATTTCCTGAATTTCTGTCATATTGTTGGCGTGTTACGAACCACTGGTGATATAAAAGACATTTCTCTCCACTAGAAGATTATCAAATAACTGTATAGATAAAATATACATGAATAAAATGATTCCAGAATAAAAAGTGCATAGTAAAGTGTTAAGTTGTGCATCTCCAACAATTAGAGAAAATACTATATATTAAAAGGTGCTAATTGCACAGAGAAAAAGTGTGGCACCAAATGACGCTGAAATGCATAGACTATGGTTTAAAATCATCATTTTATTTCCCAAAATTTAGCAAAGATGTAAAAGAGTTGATGCACAGTTTCCTTTAGAACAAATGAGTGTACATCTCCAGCTGTTGATTCATGTGAACACTCTGGAGCAAGTCCAGCACCTCATAGTTTGCCACTTATAAAGGTGATGAGCACTGGGAAGGATTCCTGAAGAACACACCAAGGTACAGTTATGCCAGGTCAAGATGAATGTGGTAAGTGAGAAAACAGAGTCAACCAGCCTACAGTCTTGGGTTACGATGGCATCTATTACAGGATGAGGCTAAGCAAAAAGAGGGTAAGTTAGGGGCAGTGCATTAAAAGTACAGGCCACAAGCCTAATGAAGGCAGGACGGAACTAGGAAGACCTAGGTTGGGTCTTCAAAATATTGCAAAAATATTTTCAGTAGCTAAAGAGGGTTCAAGGAGAGCCTGTTGGAACATTGAAAGAGTAATCATTGTATTTTAAAGAAACTTGACCATAGATTTTCCCAGGAATCTTTAACAACTGTTGGAAAATAGCTATCTTCTGAATAAATGAGACTGTGCTTTGGAAGCAGCTATCCTGGTCCTCAGAGGGTCCCCCAACTTTATGCCTCAAAATTTTTATTCTCAATGATTCTTTGGGGCAAGAGCAGAGGTCAACTCCCTTCTGGGATGCCCTCTGCCAGACAGGTGCTCAGTCTTGGACAAGCAGGAGAATAATGTTCTGGATCATAGCATGTATTGTAGCTGTCATCAGGATGGAATAAGAGCTCTCAAAATTCAGTTTGCCCTTATCCTCATAGATCAGGACAAATGCCTGAGCTCCAGGGAAATCTTGATTTTTAATTCAGTGAAATATCATTTGAACCTTCAGTTGTCTGAGAATTTGAAATTGTAAATTCTAGAGTTGATTATCTTTGTGAATAACAAAAAAAGTGAAAAAAAAAACCAGTTTCTTGGAAGATTTAGGGGTATAGAGATATTGCCTAAATAATTTTACCTGGGTCCTCACCTATACTTGCTGTCCCTGTATCTTATCATTTGATACAAATATTGTATAAGATGCTTTACCTAAAGTAGGAGTATCTGTAGGCCACTTCCCTACTCAGCACTTCATGCTATAATACTTAACTAACTTTTAGTTTTCTGAGCATGCCACTATCATGAAGGCCATTTATTCTCCCCGTCTAGCATTCTCCACTTCTAGTGGTACACCTAGCAAGCCCCTACTTCTTTAAGATTCAACTCAAGTGCTATCTCCTCTGAAAAACCTTCCCTAGATACCCCAAGGTATTTAAAACAACTACAACTAATATGCTGAGAGCTCTAATGGGAAAAGCGGACAACATGCAAAAACAGATGGGTAACAGAAGCAGAGAAATGGAAACTCTAAGAAACAAAAGGAAATGCTAGAAATCAAAACACTGTAATGGAATGAATGGGCTCATCAATAGATTGGACACAACTGAGGAAAGAATCAGTAAACTTGAAGAAACGCCAATATAAACTACCAAAACTCAAATGCAAAGAGAAGAAAATAATGAAAAATACAGAATATCCAACAACTAGGGGACAACTACAGAAGGTATAAAATGTGTATACTGGAAATGCCAGAAGTCAAAGAAAGAGGGAAAGGAACAGAAGAAACATTTGAAGCAATAATGGCTGAGAATTTTCCAAAATTAATGACACCAAACCAAAAAATGATACCAAAAAATCTATGCCTAGACATATCATATTCAAACTGAAAAAAATCAAAGACCAAGATAAAAAATATTGAAATAAGCCAGAGGAAAAAAACATCTTATGTATATATGAGCAAGGATAAGAATTACATCAGACATCTTTTCAGAAACTGTGCGAGCAAGAAGAGAGTGGAGTGAAATATTTAAAGTGTTAAAAGAACCACTGTCTCAGCTTGGGCTGCTATAACGAAATACCACACACTGGGTTGGTTAAACAAAAGAACTATGTCTCTCACAGTTCTGAGGCTGGAAATTTCAAGATCAAGATGCCAATACCCCCACTGTCTGGTGAGGACACTCGTTCTGGTTTGCAGATGGCCATCTTCTTCTTGTGTCCTCACATGGCAGAGAGAGATCATCTCTCTCATGTCTCTTCTTATAACAGCACTAATCTCACTCATAACCACTCTCATAACCTAATTACCATCCAAAGGTCCCATGTTCGAATACCGTCAAACTAGGGGTTAGGATTTTGACATGTGAATTTGGGGAGACATAACATCAGTCCATAACAATCAACAAGCTAGAATTATGTATCCAGCGAAATTGCCCTTAAAGAGTGAAGGAAAATTGACTTTCAGACAAACAAAAATCGATGCAATTTGTTGCCAGTAGACCTGCCTTATAAAAAATGTTAAATGAAATTCTTCAGAGGAAAGGAAAACTCTAGTCTATGTAAATAAAGGAAGAGCAATAGAGAAGGAATAAATGAAAATAAAATCTTTTGTTTCTCTTAAATGATTTAATAACAATTTGTTCAAAATAATAATAACATGTATTCAGAGAGTATAGCTTGTTGATAAGTGAAATGAATAGCGGCAATGTTATAAGGAAAAGGAGGGAACAATTGGGAATACTCTGTTATAAAATACTTGCACTACCCAGGGAGTGAGCGGTATAGTGTTATTTGTAAAGGTATTCTGCAAATTCAAGGAAAAAAAAGAAGTATAAGTGATATGCTAAAAGAGGGAAAAAAAGGAATAATGCAAAATACTCAATTAAAACAACGGGAGGTAGAAAAAGAGTAGAAGACCAAATAAGAAACAAAAAACAAAGGCAATGATTGAACATGAGTCCTAGGAGAAAAATGAAAAACAGGCAATGAATAGAAAACAGTAATAAATATGGTAGATATTAATCCAACCATATCAATAATCACTTTAAAAATCAATAGTCTAATACAGCAATTACAAGACAGGAGGTTGTCAGAATGGACAAAAAGACAAGACCCAACTATATGTTGTCAAGAAATCCATTTAATATGAAGACACAGATAGAGTAAAAGTAAAAGAATGGAGAAAGATATATCTGTATTATTCTATATTAGCACTAATCAAAAGAAAGCTGGAGTAGCTATATTACTTTCAGACAATGAAGACTTCAGAGCAAGGAAAATTATCAGGGATAAAGAGGGGTCAATTCTCAAAGAGGATATAACAATCCTTAATGTATATGTATCTAACAACAGAATATCAAAATATGTGAGGCAAATAAGAAACAGAAGAATCCACTTCATAGCTGGAGACTTCAACACCCTTCTATCAGTAAGTGAAAGATCTAGCAGGCAGAAAATCGTAACCATCAATCAACTGGATCTAACTGACATTTATAGAATACTTTATCCAACAACAGCAAAACATACATTCTTCCCAAATTTACATGGAACATTCATCAAGACAGACCACATCCTGGGAAATAAAACACATCTTAGCAAATTTAAAAGAACAGGAATCATACTAAGTATGCTGTCAGACAACAATGGAATTAAACTAGAAATCAATAACAGAAAGGTAGCTGAAAAAATCCCAAGATGTTGGAGATTAAGCAACACATTTCTAAATAACACATAGGTCAAAGAAGTCTTTAGAAATTAAAAAAATTTCAAAGTAGATGAAAATGGAAATGCAATTTAACAAAATTTGTGGGATACAATGAAAGCAGCACTTACTGGGAAATTTATAGTACAGAATGTATTTATTAGAAAAGACCCATCTAAAATCAATAATCTAAGCTTCTACCTTAGGAAATTAGAAGAAGAAGAACTAATTATGCTCAAAGAATACAAAAGAAAAAGTGATAAAAAATTAGAGCAGAAATCAATGAAACTGAAAGCAGGAAATCAATAGATAAAAACAAGAAACCAGGAGCTAGTTTTTGGAAAAGATCAATAAAATTTATAATCCTCTAGCAGTGTTAACTAAGAAAAAAGAGAAAAGACACAAATTACTAATATCAGAAATGCAAGAGGGACCAATCACTACTGATCTCTTAGATATTAAAAGGATAATAAAAGAATGTTGTGAACAACTCTCTGCCCACAAATTTGATAATCTAGATGAAATGAACCAATTCTTCGAAAGACACAGTCTGCCAGAAGACTCACAGTCTTCTGTGAGTACACAAGAAGAAACGGACAATCTAAACAAGCTTATTAAATAAATTGAATAAATTAAAACCTACCAGAAAGATATCACCAGGCTTAGATGGGCTCGTTACTAAATTCTACTAATTGTTTAACAAAGAAATTATACCATTTCTCTGCAATTTCTTACCGAAGGTAGAAGTACAAAGAACACTTTCTAACTCATTCTTTGAGGCCAGTATTATCATATCAAAACCAAATAAAGATATTTCAAGAAAGGAAAACTACAGACCAATATCATGAACATGAATGAAAATTCCTCAACAAAGTATTAGAAAATAGAATTTAACAGTGTATAAAAATAATTGTAACCATGACTAAGTGGGATTTATTCCAGTTATGTGAGGCTAGTTTAACATTCAAATATCAACATAATCTATTGCATCAACAGAATAAGGAAGGAAAATCATATGATCACATCAATAAATGCAGAAAAAGTATCTGACAAAATCCTACATCCATGCATGATTTAAAAACTCAGCAATTAGGAATGCAGACAAACTTTCCCAACTTGATAAACAAGATCTACAAAAAAATAAATAAACAAAACCCACAACTAAACTCACATCATACTTAAGGGTGAGAAACTATAATAGATGCTTTCCTTCCAAGACCAGGAATAAGGCAAAGATGTCTGCTCTCGCCACTGCTATTCAACATCATCCTGGGCGTCTTAGCTAATTCAATAAGAAAAGGACATAAAAGGTATATAACTTGGAAAGGAAGAAATAAAACTGTACATTTGATCCTTGAACAACACAGCTTTGAACTAAGTGGATCCAGTTATATGTGGATTTTTTAGAATAAATATATTGGAAAAGTTTTTGGAGATTTGCAGCAATTTTTAAAAACTCACAAACTATGTAGCCTAGAATTATCAAAAAAATTAAGAAAAAGATATGTCATGAATGCATAAAGTATATGTAGATACCAGTCTATTTTATCATTTCCTACCATAAATTATACACAAATCTATTATTAGAAATTAAAATTTATCAAGACTTATGCACCACACAAACACAGACCACACATGGCACTGTTTGCAGTGGAGAGAAATGTAAACAAACAAATGTAAAGAGGCAGTATTAAATCGTAACTGCATAAAATTAACTGTAGTAATACTGTACTACTACAATCATTTGGTAGCCACCTCTTGTTGCTATCCAGGTGAGCTTAAGTGTTGGGAGTATCTGCTTAAAATGATGTGTGATGTTGATCATCTCCATGTGAACCGTGAGTAGTTCATCGCTCCAGAAAATTGCGTATGGCAGTAAAAAGTAGTATGTCGTGGTTGTCACATACTTTTCATCATGTTTAGTGTAATACTGTAAACCCACATTTACGATATTGAATAACACCATGTAACCCATATGAAGTGCCACTAGTGATACTGGAAGTGCTCCCAAGAAGCAGCAGAAGTCATGACATTACAACAAAAACGTGAATTACTTGATGTGTGCAATAGACTGAGGTCTGCAGCTGAAGTTCGTGGCCATTTCAGACAGATGTAAACAGGTAACAAACTTACAGTATCAACAAATACAGTGCAGTACTGTAAATTTATTTTTCCTCATAATTTTAACATTTTCTTTTCTCTAGCTTATTTTATTGTAAGAACACAGTATATATAACATACACAGAATGTGTTAATCAACTGTTTATGTTGTCAGTAAGGCTTCTGATCGACAGTAAGTAGTTAAGTTTTAGGGGAGTCAAAAGTTATATGTGAATTTTCAGCTTCTCAGGGGATCGGTTCCTCCAATTCCTGTGTTGTTGAAGGGTAAACTGTATAACGTTCACAGATAACATGACTGTCTATGTAGAAAACCCCAAAGAATCAACAACATGAAAAACTCCTGGAAGTAATGTGATAATAGCAAGATTGTAAGATACAAGATTAATATACAAAAGTCAATTGCTATCTTATATACCGGCAATGAACAATTGAAGTTTGAAATTAAAAACACAATACTTTTAACATTAGTACCCAAAAACGAAATGCTTAAATATAAATCTAACAGAATAGTAAAGATCTGTATGAGGAAAACCGCAAAAAACTCTGATGAAAAAATTCAAATAACTAATAAATGGAGTAAATAAATGGAAGAAATAAATGGAAGAAATTCTATGTTCATGGGTAAGAAGACTCAATATTGTCAAGATGTTGGTTCTTCTCGATATTATCTATAGATTAATCCCAGTCAAATCCCAGCAGCTTATTTTGTGGATATCGAAAAACTGATTCTAAAGTTTATATGGATAAGCAAAAGACCCAGAATAGCCAACACAATAATGAAGAAGAACAAAGTAAGAGGACTGACAATATCTGACTTCAAGACATACTATAAAGCTACGGTAATCAATACAGTGTAGTATTGGCAAAAGAATAGATCAGTGGAACAGAATGGAGAGCCCAGAAGAAAATCCACGTAAGTACAATCATTTGATCTTTAACAAAGGAGGAAAGGCAATGCAATGGAAATAGTGCTGGTACAACTGGATATCCACATGCAAAAAAAAATCCAGACACAGACCTCAAATGGATCATAGACCTAAATGTCACAAACAAAACTATAAATTTCCTAGAAGATAATATGGGAAATCTCTGTACCTTTCTCTAAATTTTGCTGTGAACCTAAAACCCCTCTAAAAAATGAAGTCTTTAATTTAAAATTTCTTCTTAAGAAATGAGCAGAGATCCACTTTTAGAATGAGGAGTCTGAGGAGCTCCTCTCCCACTTCTTGGTGAAAAAAAACTGATAAAAATTCTATTTTTTAAAAAAACCCATTTAAAGTCTCAGGAAATTGTCCTAAGGCCAGATGAAAACACATTCATGCAAGAAAATTTACTAAATCCCAATAAGAAGAGTGAGAGTCTATGGCACTTAAGCCATGACCCACTCCCTCCCTTCGCCCCAATTCAGGAGGTGGGAATCTCCACTCAGGGAGGGTGTGGCCAAGAACACTGGGATTGCACTTCCCCAGCTCCTGGTCAAGAGCAATGATAACTCCCCTGGGAGGGGCAGGATGCCAACATTTCTCATCTTCCTACCTCCATGCAGCCGAGGCAAAACTCCAGGCAAATGTGGCCAAGAGGTCACTTTTTTAAAATAGAATGTGGGGAAGTTCAAGGCTAAGTGTGCTGCCAAAAACAATGGAGAGTTTGATGGCAAGCAATTAGGAGGCAGTTAGTAGCTTGATAAAAGCAACAAGCTCAATCACAGGCCAGCTAAGTTACCAGAGAGAACCAATGAAAGACAGCAAGAGCAAGCCCTCCCAGGGTGAAAACAAAGAAAAGGAAAGATAAAGAATAGAAGGAAGAAATATTTTAGACTTCCAGTTAAAAATGGTAAACTGGGTATATATTTAATTCTGCTCCCTCTCAAAGCCTCACTAAAATAACTTTCACTTTTTAAGGAATAAAGCTGAAAGTAGAAGAGACCATTTTGGAATCTAGCAAGCAGTATGACTTTAAACTTCTCAACGATAACATGAAAGCTAGATGAAATGGAACGACCTTCAAAATTATAAAGGAAAATTATTTTTTAACCTAAAATTCTATACTCAGTCTAAATTTGATCAAGTATGAATAGATTAGGTCAAGTTAGATTGAAGAAATTTTCAGTTTTGCAAGTTCTCAAAAAATTACCTTCGGTGTGCCCATTTCTCAGTAAGTTACTGGAGATTAACTTCACCAAAATTGAATTAAGGCAAGAAAGAGAAAAGCCTGTGATGCAGGAAATAGGAAATCCAACCTGGGATAGAGGCAAAGGGAATCTCCAGGATGGTGGTGAAGTGAGACTCTAGGATGACAGCCAAGTATCGTGTCAGGGCCATCAGCCCAGACTGGAGCAGCTTGGAAGGCCCTGAGAAAGCTTTTCTCAGGAAGACACAGAGCACTTGATGTATGCAAATAGAACGTTTGATAAAGCTTTGAGCATTGGATTAGTGTTAAGTACGCACAAAACCAAGCAAACAAACAAACCAAAAAAAGAGGCAATTATCTTCAGAGAAGACAAAACGTATGCAGGATAGAAAAAATAATCATAATTTTCTACATAGCTCAGCTGCCATGAATGGTATTTGTAGGCATACCTCAGAGATATTGTGAGTTTAGTTCCAGGCCACCACGATAAAGTGAATATCACAATAAAGTGAGTCACACAAATTTTTTGGTTTCCCAGTGCATATCAAAGTTATGTTTATACTATACTATGGTCTATTAAGTGTGCAATAGCATTCTGTCTAAAAAAATGTGTATATCTTAGTTTAAAATACTATATTGCTAAAAAAAATGTGAATGATCATCTGAGCCTTGAGCAAGTCAGAATCTTTTTGCTGGTGGAGGATCTTGCCTTGATGTTGATGGCTGCTGACTGGTCAGGGTGGTGGTTGCTGAAGGTTGAGGTGGCTGTGGCAATTTCTTAAAATAAGATGAAAGTGAAGTAGTTTGCCACATCAATTAACTTTTCCTTCCATGTGATCCTGTTTGATAGCATTTTATCCACCACAGAACTTCTTTAAAAA
>RJWJ010041459.1:0-13494 GCA_004363605.1 Indri indri | reverse complement strand
GGATGGATGCGACTGGGGCAAAGGGGTCGTAGGAGTTGGTTGGTGGAAGAAGAATTTACTACAAACAGCTGTTCTTCCCACCCTCCTCTGCCATACGCGAACTGCACATAGCAGGAAGCAATTTTTCACCTGCCAGTTTGGCCCAGAAACAAAGAACTGAACAGGGAGGGAGTCAGCTATCCCCATTTATAAAAACCCTCACTAAGCCCCCGTCTGTGCTGACTCTCTTTTTGGACTCAGCCCACTCTTACCCAGGTAAATAAACCAGCCATGTTGTTCCCACATAGCCTGTGTGTGAAATGTGTCCTTTGGGTCATTCACCCTTTCACTTGTAGTTGGGTTTAAATATTCTTCTTGATTTGTAATTGGTTAAAGAAATGAGGCTTTGTCTAAAGGCTTGGAATGTTTTAATTAAAGATGAGGGCATCTGTTAATCAGAGACAGACCGCTGGACATTTACCAAACTCAAGTGACCCGTTGAGTAAATTGATGACCTGGAGGTATGGTATAAGCTCTGTTTTGTATAGCTTTAGGCCTATTAATAAGTTACAAAGGATATCTCCAATAAGGGAAGGGGGCATGATGAGGCATGTCTGACCTCCCTTCTCATAGCCAGCAACTCAGCTTTAGGATATTTCTGGGGTCCCCTTTGCCAAGAAGAGTTCCATTCAGTCAGCTGGGTGGTGAGGGGTAGTTAAGATTTTATTTTAGTTCACAGAACTGATAGGCTTCAATACATAGCTCTACCCAAGTTACTCTCTTTCTTGAATTATCATACTCATTAAAAAAAAATTCTGTGTTCTTTTTTTTTTTTTACATGTGGTGGAATAAAGAAGGTAGAAGTTTTAACGCTGAGGAAGACTAAGAAGATACAGTTATTGGGGCTTTATGCTGTGGGGCAGCTGACTATCAATTTAAATAGAAATCAGAATGTAGGGTGAGGGGTAACCTGCCATTTCTCCCAAAAGTTTGCTGAAAGATCCACTGACAATAAGGCAGATTAATAACAGAAAGGTTTATTTACTGTGTGCACGGGGAGAAAGCACAGAGTGATTATCCAGTATCCCGATGAAGTTCAGATATTTGTATACATGCCTTTTAGAGGTGGGGGGGGATGAGGAGTAGGTAGTTCTGTTTAGGGGTGAGAAAGGGTTGCTAGGGAGAATGTGTGGATGGGGGAAACAGATTGACTTATAAATTAACCTGAGAGACAGGTATTATGTTTTAAGTGACTGGGGCTAGGTCTGGCTGCATTCTGTAATATACTGAGATAACCGGGAGAGGAAGGAAAGTCAATTTCCCCTTTGGTCTTTTGGTCAGGTCAATCCTGTTTATGCAGATAAGGGGAAGGCCTCTTCTAAAGGCCTGCTAATTGCTAAAAGCCTTTAATTCAAAATACTCTTTATACCAGGGAGTCATATTTGGGGGTGAAATTTCCTGAGCTCCTTCAGGAACAATCCTCCAGGCTTGCAGATTTCAGGGGTTGGATGTCAAGGCTGATCTGCAAACCCATTTACTCTCAAAAGCTGAGGAGGGAGTTCCGGCCAGCGTTATCCCAACACTTTTTGCCTGTGGGTTCCTCAAACAAGGACAGGAATTGTTCATGATCTTCTAATACGGGACTAATCACTTAGCTCTTGCTGTGAGATCACTGTCAATGCTAATTCACCGTTGTTCTAAGTGAAATAACCATACAACTTGCCAAGTCAAATATGCCTGCACTTCATTTCCCCGTTCCTTTTGTCCACATCTCTGATATTGGCTGTCTTCTCACTCTGGTTCCTTTACTTTTCCTTGGATGAACATTGACATCTATATACTCCTTTCAAATAACTAAATAAATACCAATACCACATAGGAACTGGGAAAATACTAAAGTGCATCTGATGTCCCAACTTTTCAGACTTGAGTGAAGAACAGTGGCTTATACATAGTGTACTACAATGAAATGCTGAACACATTACCAAAAGTTTCATACTTGTCCCCAAGGCAGAATCAGTGAGAACAAACAACAAGGACAAATGGTTTGAGGGGAAAAAAAGAGAAGTTTATTAATTTGCTGGCAAATGAGGAGGGCAGCAGACTAATGTCTCAAAAGACCACCATCCTGCCTTTAACCAGAAAAACAGGACGTTTTAAAGCGGGGGTTTCAGTGTTTGGGCTTTGGTCTATGTGACCAGTGTCACATGTCACGGCTTCAGGCTATTGTTGTTTAAGTATAATTGGTGGTTTCTGTAGACCTTATCTCCAGTGATTATGATCTTGTGACCCTTGTCTGGACAATTTTGTTGAGCCATTTCCTGTGGTTTAAGATAATAGAAAACAAACACCAAAGAACATTTTTATGCCCCTTTGATTATTGACCTCAGGAACAAATGCAGGTTTTAATTCCCAAAAAAGGTAGGGAGTATTAAAGAGACAACTTCTAAAACATTTTGTTGCCCTTTTGCAGATCTTTACCTCTGTTACAAACATACCTGTATTACCAAAACTCAAGTCTCAGGAACATTTAGAATAACTCCCCATATGAAGCCTATTTCCATCGCTTTGACTGAAACCTCATAAAAATGTTTCTTTATGATACTTAAGAGAAGTAGTATGTTTCTTGTCTCTTTTAATTACTCTGTACTCTTACCTTAGCATTGTTATTTCTGAGGTTGGGGGCATTTGAAGGGTAGTGGGTCTTTGGTGAGTTACCAGTTTAGTGATTAGATGGTTGTACAGTTTCACTGGGATTTAAGTGCTTTAGAAAAGTGGTTCCCAAACCCTTCTGCACATTGGAATCTTCTAGGAAGTGTCAAGAAATACTGATTCCTGGGCCCTACCCCTAAAGAGTTTGATTTAATTGTTTGGGTATGGACTGGGTTTGGAATTTTAAAAAAGATCCCAAGGTAATTCTAATGTACAGACAGTTTTGAGAATCACTGTCTAGTGAGCTTTTAAAAATATTTCTGCTTAAACTCCAGCTCATACCAATGACATCAGAATCTTTGGGATGGGGACTCAGGAATTCTTATTAAAATATCCTAATATACAGCCAGGAATGTAAAAATAGTAGCAAGTCCAGGGTGTGAAATATCTATTTGGTTTACTGAAATCCTCCGTTTTTAGGAATGATACCGATCAATTTATTTATTATGCCTTCAGTCAATTGCTGAGTAGTTTCTAACTAGTTGGGTCTTATGAATTAATTTACTAAGCATTCTAACTAAACTTGTAGTTAATTATAAATGTGTTTTCTTCCTCCCATCTCTAAGTAAATAATAACAAATGAATATGGGCTAGCTTATTAGTACTCTCTCATAAAGATAGCTGGCAACAAGTAATTAGACCTGGGTTTCCCTGCTGCTGGGTATCTTGCTCCATAGTCGTTCTAGTAGTCTCTCTTACCGAATTCCCTGTCATCTCTCGAAGTGCCACTGACTTGTGGCTATAGATGTTGCCAGAGTTTTATAGATTCTCCTTGGAATTAGTTAAGGAGTCATCTGTAACTAGATATATTGTAGTCAGCAATGGCCTTTCTCTACCAATCTATATAGAGGTTCACGTCCCTTTATTCTTTAATTCTACAAGTAGTATTAGCATCTTCTATGTACCATGTATTGTGGTAGGTTTGGGGAATGCAATTTATGAATAAAATATAATTCCTGGGCTGCAGGAACTCTCAGTCTGTTCCAATTCATTATGATGAATGCTAAGATAGTGGTAAGTCCAGGGTGCCAGATATCTTGTTTTTCATATGGCCCACCCAGCAGTGAACACTCGTTCTCTTGCTCCTCCTTTTTGAAATTGGATTCAGTGTGTTTCTTTACTGTCTTAACCCTCCTGTATCCCTTTTCCTCTTTAAACTGATCAGCTGTCTGCTGAGGAGAGAGACTTAAGTAGAATCTCAACACTGGTAATGTATTACTGCCCATTAATATGTTGGTTCACACACACTTTCTGGATACCTCTTAAATGGCAAACGAAGTAAATTCTCTGAAGAGCTAGGCTCACGTTACTTTATGATTCTCATTTAATTTATTTTACAATACCTCCTCTGAGGTAGGTATCTTCATTTCATTGTCCAGATAAGAATAGTGGGACATAAGATGATTGTAGCAGATGTGAAAGAAACGTGGGCAAAAACTAAGTTTCTCTATTTACAGTCCACTGTCTTTTCTGCTAAATGACATAGACTTTGAAAAGTTGCTAACATATGACTTTGTTCTATGAAGAGCTTCCTTTATATAACAGTTGAAGGGCTTCTAGGCCATTCTCTGAGTGAATCCTGGTAATGCACTCTCATACCATACAGGTATTATCATCTTAGGCAGAATAGGCACCAAGGGAAGATGTGTTGCCCTGTGAAGGGTTTACGAACCACTCCTAATAGTGGATGCTGAGCCTTGCTGACAAGCTCTCTACTGCCACCCCTAAGTGAGCGAGCATGATTGGATGCAGAGCCAAGAATATCATTTGCAAAGGCAACGATTCTTCATCATTCTCAGATTATTAAAAAAAACAATAGCTATCCCATCTAAATATGTTTCATATTTTTTGCTGTATAAACTGTAAACCTAGGCTTTTCAGGCCAGTGATTTTCCACATTTATGCTATCAGCTTCCTGACAAAGTCATTAATATATCTAAACTACCCACATTAGTATTAACTATAATTTTTAAGACATCTTTTTCATACACATTTTAATTATTTTTATGCCCTATTATCAGTTAAGCTTCTCAAAACATTTTGCCAATTGCTATGTTTAATATTAATATTACTTCTGTTCCACTCCTTTCTCTGGGTTCACTTATCTTTTTGCTGAAGTAAAGGGCAGATCCAGGTTACAGGGCCTGCAGCTTATACAATTTTGAGAACACCTTTAAAGAAATACAGAATTACAAACGGAATTGTATATATTTTTTGGAACAGGAGATAAATACCCAATAATTATTGGAGCTTTGGAGATTTAGGTCCTTGCATTTTGAGATCTCTTCAGGCAGTTTACCAGAAATGTCCCATCGATGTGCTTTTCCTCTCTGGAATACTCTGTAACCTTCGACAATACCCAGCATTTGAGGGGCTTATGCAGATGAAGGGCCCTGAAGATCAAGTTGCATTAGCTTATAGTAAATCTGCCTCCGAATGATATACATCTTTTATTTGGCTCTTTCTTGACTCATAGTTTAGCTGGTACAGAGTTCTATTTCCTTCACATTTAGAAGATAATATTTAATAGTCTTCTATAATCTGTTGCTGATGAGAAATCCATTGCCAATCTCATTTCCTTCTCAATAGATGATTTTTGTCTTTCAGGTAGCAATTAAGCTTTTCTCTTTATCGTGATGTATTACAATTTCCCTATCATGGTTCCACAGGTAGATTTATTTTTTTGTTTTCCTGCTTGATCCTCAGTGTATACTTTTCCATATATCTTTCTTCAGTTCTGGAAATTTCTTATACGTTATTTCTCCTATTTTTTTTTTCTTTTTCTTTCCCTCTTTATTTTACTGTGTGACTCTTACTGGATGTATGTGGGAGCTTCTCAGTCTCTCCTTCATGTCCTTCAATTGTTCCATCATCTTTTTTATTATATCATCTTTCTAGATGCATTCTGGGTATCTGCTAAATGATATTTAAAATTTACTAATTCCCTCTTTTACTTTGCTAAGTTTACAGTGTATTCAATCTATTTGTTTTATTTCAATGGCTATATATATTTTATTCCCATATTTTTTTTTCTTTTTTTTTGAAGATAGGGTCTCACTCTGTTGTTTGGGCTAGAGTGCAAGGGCGTCGTCATAGCTCACTGCAACCTCACACTCCTGGGCTCAAGCCATCCTCTTACCTCAGCCTCCCGAGTAGCTGTGACTCAGGCACATGCTACCACACCTGCCTAATTTTTGTATTTTTTGTAGAGATAGGATCTCGCCATGTTGCTTAAGCTTGTTTTGAACTCCTGGCATTAAGCAATCCTCCTGCCTCGGCCTCCCAAAGTGCTGTGATTACACGTGTCAGCCACTGTGCCCAGCCTTATTCCCATATTTCTAATTGCTGCTTTTTCATCTGTACTTGGTATTGTTTTATTTCTGTCTGTCTTAAATTTCTTATGCTTTATGTTATGAACTTATTTCTTCTTTTATCTTTTTGAGTTTGTAAAATATCCCTATTTTCAAATCATTTTAGATTTTATTAAGGTTTTCAGTTTTTCTCTAATGAATGCTTCTCCAAATTTTATTTTATTTTTCTTCTCTCTTATTATTTCTTTTAAAATCTGTTGTGTAATTTTGTTCTGTATCTTGTGTGGGAGGCTCTTACTCTAATCTGTATTAGTTTCCCATTGCTGTTGTAACAAATGACCACAAACTTAGTGATTTAAAACAACACAAATTTATTACCTTATAATTCTGTAGATCACAAGTACGATATTTCTCACTGGGCTGAAGTCAAGGTGTCAGCGAGTCCACATCCTCTTGGAGGTTCTAGGGCAGCATTAGTTTCCTTTCCTTTTCCAGCCTTTACAGGCTGCCCACATCCTTAGCTCGCGGCCCCCTCTGCCTTCAAAGCCAGCAGTGGCCCGTAGAGTCTTTCTTAGATTGCATGAGTGCATCAGTCTGACACTCACTCTTCTGCCTCTGCTTTCACTTTTAAGGACACTAGGAGAAAGGTTCAGAGAGGCAGTCAAGGTCCAGATCACAAGGGTCACAGGAAAGGGCTTGGGTTTCAATGAAAGTACCGATAGGAAGCCACAAATAATTGTATACAGAGGAGTTACAAGATTCAATTTGTGCTTCCAAATAAATGATCCTGCTAGTTACTATGTGGGGAATAAATTGTAGGGGGAACATGTAGGAGACACCCTTTGAATAATCCAGATGAGAGAACATATATATTTTACTAGGGTAGCAGCACTGGAAATGAAGAGGGCGGCTACATTTTGAGGATATATTTTGGAGATAAAGCCTATAGGATTTACTAATGGCTTGAGTCTAGGAAATGTGGGAAAAGGAAAAATCAAGGCTGTCTCTTGCTGTTCTGGTGAGTTAGGCTAACTAGCAAGCCAAATAGTTGTGCTTCTACAGAGAAGTAGATTTTATTTTACCTTGTAGCTATTGTGAGCCTTATATCTGAAAGCTAAGAATGAAATCTGTGAGCTGTTTTTAGCAGTTTCTTCTTGCAGGGTTTCATCGACTGCAGTTTATATATTAATCTCACCATTATCTCTTTGTTACTTTCCTATCTTTATAGTCTCTCTACTTTATCTTCTTCATTTAAAAAATTTTCAATGACATTTTTCACACTCTGTAAGCTGCCTTAAATCAAGGTAGTATATAAATAAATTATAATCAAACAACATCCTGAGTTGTCGGTTACCCACTACCTGCATATCTAAACTCTAAAACGACCGTCATTCATTATTTCACTTAAAACACAGACACACATACAGACACCTTAACTTGATGATGGGATAAAGAAAGCATCAGATTTGTTGATTTGTTTTTGTCACTCATGCCTTTTTTGCATTAGTGTTGTCTACCCAAGTTTGTTGATGTTCTGTCATTCATCAACCAATTTTGAATAGTTAAGAAGTAGGACATTAATAGGTTGACAAATGGTAGATCTGATTCGTTCATAAAGATATCCAAAATTACAGAGTTTGTACATTTTTAGATTCTAAGTCCCTAGAGGTCAAGGCAATGTTGGTTTAATTCTCTGCATTTGGCATTTCATCCTATTCCATACTATGTGAAGATGAGACTGTATGTAATGTTGTTTTTAATGGTGATGGTGAAGAAACTTCTAAATAAAATAAAAATAAAGCATCTAGCAAACAAGTTCACTCTATTGAAAATGCTTCAGAGAATACAGTTGCTTGACATGTCTTTTGATTTATACTGAAATGATAAGAATTAACTTAGCGAATGCCTCAGTGTTTTATTATTTTTGTTAAAGGATCAGTACCTCTTGGATTATAAACTCTCTTATACATCTCTATCAAACCTCTTACTGACAAAAGTACTGACAAAATTATTAGTCGTTCTCTTGTATTTGAAGATTCACTGATGATCTCTAATATTCCTGCCCACAACTGCTTTTGGTTTCATATTTAGTAATTAAAAGCATTTTCTTCTGTGCCGCGTCTTATTTGGTACATATTAACTAAGATTTCTTCATTACACCTCGGCAGAGATGGCAGGAAGAATGCTACTGATGTAATTATTTCTGTAACTATTATATCAGGGGTCATACAACAATAGGAGCCTTTTCCAGTACTGAAACACAGCTTTTTCCTATTCTGTTTGTTCTTTTTTTTTAATGTTTAATTTTTAACCCATAGTATGCAAAAGAGAATGAATTTGTACCTAAGGAAAATTTTCAAATTCAGCTAACATGGAGCAAATAAAACTGTGCAAGACCAAACTGGCAGATGTCAAATTTGCATCTCATTTAATGTTTATGTATTTTCCTACTGGCATTTTTGGGTGCTATATAAATAAACTATTAAAATGTTAATGTTGGGAGAAGGAAGGGCAAGAAGATGGGACCTTAAGTAATCATAAAATTTAAGGCTTCCTGGTTGCGTTAATTATAATACCTCATCAACATACCATATTAATACGTTTTTTAAATGCAATTTTTAAAAATTAAGTTATAGATGTGTTTAATTCAATAGAAGATTTTAAGAAAGGATCTTACACAAGTATTTGTTTTTCTTTTCATATTTTGAAAATTAAAAGAGGGTATAATAGATTGCCCTTGGCAGTTACTGCAGGTTGGAGAATTGGCAGCTACTGCTAGAGATTACAAGAATGTGTGAATTGGGTGAGGCACAGCAGAGGTATAGGATATTGTTGTTCCTGAGACAAGTACAGTCAACAGAATCAATAGAAATAGGAATTTGGCTTCTTTTTGCCTTATTCACTTTTTTTCTTTTAGCAAACAGGCTCTTGCTCTGTCACCCAGGCTGGAGTATAGTGGTGCCATCATGGCTCGCTGTAACCTCAAATTCCTGTGCTCAAGTGATTCTCCTCCCTCAGCATCCCATAGAACTAGGACTATAGCCATAAGCCACCAGGCCTGGCTAATTTTTAAAATTTTTTTGTAGAGATGGATTCTTGCTCTGTTGCCCAGGGTGGTTTTGTACTCCTGGGCCCAAGCGATCCTCTGGCCTCAGCCTCCCAAAGTGTGGGGATTACAGGTGTGAGACACAGTGCCTGGATCTCCATTCATTTTTGACATTTATTCTTTTATTCGAGAGATATTTATTGATCTGCAGGTATAAGCCAGACCTCTGCTAGGTACTGAGTTACAGTGAACAAGATCTCTCCCCTTTCAAAACATATAGCCATCTTTCATTTTTCTTTATTATTTTTCCTAGCCTCAGAATACCAGAGGGTGGGCCAAGACAAGATTATCATAGATTAGAGAGAATTGGGAAAGGTTGAGATTTCATCAGTGTCTTTAAAATCCTGAAATCCCAATTTAGATGTTAGTCATATGTGTGGCAGGGCAGACCTGCTATTCACTAAGCTCTTAGGCAGAGCTAAGATCTTAGGCAGGGTATTAAATAGATCAAGCTCTTACCTGGCTTGCCCTACTTCCTTGCTTTTTCTTTGCCTGACCAGGGACTCTGTAACCTCTGCCAGCATCTAGCTTCCTGCTTGAGTTTATTCTTTACCCAAGTGCCTTGGATATTACCAGTAGGTTAACCCTTATAGAAGATAAAATCTTTAAATGGTATGTATGATGGCCATATTAAAAATCAGGACATGTGGCTTTACCAATATGAGTGTACATGAGGAGATTATAAGGAATATTTTAAGAATCTTATAGTGTTACTTATTTAACAAACACTTTATTTAGCACTTATTATATGACAGGCTCTATTCTAAGCTCATTTCACCATTATAGCCACCCTGTAGGGTAGATTATTATTTTTACTTTCATTTTATAGATAAGGACACTGAGGCACTGAGAGGTTAAATGACTCTAGTTCACACATCTAGTGGACTTGGCATTAAAATTCAGGCATTCTGGCTCCAGAGTGTATGTACTTAACACTAACTGTTCTAGATTGCCTTATATCTCTGTATAATCATATGGGGGACACTGATGTCTATACCCTCATGGATTGTATGAATCAGAAATTCAAAGGAAAGTCCTGGGCTTACAACAGAACAGAATTCATGCATGTAGATGGTAGTTTTAAGCCAAAAGAGTCAGGGAGATTCTCAAGGGTCCTGGGATCTAGCAAGACTTAAATGACTGGTGACAAAAACACAATCAGAAATGTAGACTGAGAGTAAAGAGATTCAGGAAAATGCTATCTTGGAAACCAAGGAAAGATAGAGTTTCGATAAGAGTTTAACTTCTCATGTTCCCCTGAGAGGTTAAAAGAATGCAGGGTAGAAAAAGCCACTATATCTGGCAGTTAAGAGATCATTGCTGCCTTTCTCTAGAATTGGATATTTATAGTAAAGAAGAGAGAATGAGCTGCTGCCACAAAGACACATTTTAAGGAAACCTAAGTATATGCTTAGACTTTTTATTTACACATATTTATTACTCCTTTTGTGAAACACATTCAGTGAATTTCATGGCTTTTTTTCCCCTATAAGCTTAATATTTTGATCACAACTCAGCTAAGTTTAGTTTAGCTTTTTGCCTTGTAGACACGTACATATTTTTTCAATAAAGGAATATCAAAAATTTATGAGCCCCAGGAAAACAATAATTTAAATTTCCTTAGGTGGTACATGGCCATAAGAATTAGCCACTAATCCCTAAGCAGGATTATCTTCTGGAAGATTTATTATACCAAAATACTAGCTGTGAATCATAATTCAGAACTGCTAGAATTATATGATGACATTGTACATTTATAATTGAATGCATGCTAACGTGAACAATTTGAATATTTTCCTTCAGTGCAATATTTGAGCCAAGTTATAGCATCAATATTAATTTATGATATTTTTTGATGTAACTAAAACTTGATTTATCATAGTGTTCCACTGCAACAATTAAAGTCTTATCTATCTTTGTTATACATCAATCTTGAAGAGTATGCCTTAAAAAGTGAAAAAAGCTATATATTCTTTAAATGTAGGAGAGTTTTAGGTTAAAAAGTGTTTCAGGATATGTAATCAAATGTTAGATAAATTTAGTTAAATTCTGTCTTTGTTAGAATTGTTTAGTGTAATACATTTCATTAAACTCAGGGGAGAAAATCTCCTAAACTGGTTATTTGCTTCAGTAAGAATAAAAATTCAAGTTAAGTTTTAATGAAGTTTTCAGCGTCACTATTGTTGTTACTCTATGTATCCTAAGGTTTCCTAGCCTGTAAACTGCTGTTGGTCATTTTGGTAACTACATAGCTCCTTAAGGAATTTAGTTATTTAATAGGAATATAAAATTCTTTTCAGATAAATCATTTTTGGAAAATGTGGTTTAATTTTTTATTCACACAAATAACTGGCTAGTGTAATAGATGGTTCTGCACGTATGGAATTGGGCAAATGTGCTGCTGACGTGCAATGATAGGCAATAATATATCAATATATCGAAAGACGGGAAAATATTCCTTAGATAAAATTCGCACTTGATTAAGGAAGGAATGGAGATGCTGGAATTACTTCATCAGTTTCACATTTTTGTGAACTTTTGATTAATTCAGTAAAAATTGATAGACTTTTTTTGCCATTTAAAAAATATAATTACCATGTTAATATTTTATTACATGGGCTAATAAATAAATAAGGAATACAGAAGGGAGAGTTCACTGACCTGAATTAGTGTGAATTTCTTTGAATTGGGTTATCTATACTTGATGCTAAATTTAATGTTTTATTTTCTGGGTGACAGTTACCTACTTATAAGCATTACCATGCATAGCATCTGAACGTATCTTCCTTAACGTGCCATAGGTGTAATATTTATGTCAATGATAAGGGTTTAATAAATTTGTTTATAATTTGCTTAGAAAATGCATTCTGTTTTCCTTAAAAATAAACTAGGTGTTTCAAAAATTTTCGTAACTCCCTAAATAGAACAAACACTTAACTGTATTTTTTATGCCAGTAGTCATTTGAATAATGACATTTGAATAACTGAGTCTTAATACATAAATTTCACAACTTAAGTTTTCAAATTTGAAATTTTGTTTTCTAAAATTAAAATGAAATGCATGTTTGAATTGATGTTTGGAATAGATACAGTGACTCATATATTAAAAAATGATGAAAAATATAAGATCGAGGCTGTTATCATGCTACCAATGCCAAACATCCTACTCTGTGCATTGTGGTTATCAGAGTTTGGAATAGAAATTACATGCAAAGGGAAATGACACCTTTTCCCCAAATATTTTAAGTCTGAGCTTTAAAAGAAAAAAAAAATCCCTGAATTTCAAGGCTTAGAAATTTATATCTATTAACCTTTTTATTTATATTTAAGTCACAGGTAGAAACCTTAATTTTGATTGAGTTATCATCCTTAAGTTTGATCTTAAGTTTTATTTATGCTTTGAGAAGATTCCCAAGATTTTATTTCCCAGATTTCTTAATCTGTTCTCTAGTAATAGTATGATCTATAAAGATTATCCTCTTTGATTTTTAACTATGCTTCATTTCAACTTATGTCAGATAAAATGGTTTCATAGAAGTATTGAAAATGGTACCTTCCCTCCACAAAATACTTAATAATATTCAATATGTCCTTTTACTATTCATCATATTTCCATTGAGTGCTAGAAGTGGCATAGTTTTATGCCCAAGGATTCATTTCGCTGACTGGATCAGAACTCCTCTTCACCTCTTTAGGTTTTAGTTAGATGCTGGTGCCTAGGTCATTGTGACCACTCACTGCACACCATTCGGAATCATGGTTGACTTTGGTGAGCTTGCTAATCCAGGTTAGGGTCTTTGAACTAGGTTGGCTTTAACAGGTTGGAAAAGAGGACAGCTTTCTCTCCCTGCCCTCCCCTGTCACCTTTTATTGCTAGTCATTGACGAGGACAGGATCCTCAACAGTAACTAACCCAGGCAGTGCTGTGCATTAACGCCATTCCCATTGTCCTTCCAATTTGCTCTCCACCAATCTGTCGCTTAACGTTTCACTTTTGCCACCAAGACATTGTGAATAATCACATTTAGATTTTATAAAAATAAAAATCACTGGATTCTCACTCTCTTTTCTTTGCCTTTTAAATTCTGTAAGTAATTTGAAATGGACATGGGCTTTTTTCTTAAGTTAGGATATGCTGCCATACCTACCAGTGATTATGTAAAAATATTTTTTTTATTTTTTTATTTTTATTTTTTTTTATTGTTTGTTGTTTATAGGGGTACAGATGTTTAGGTTATGTATGTTGCCCTTGCCCCCCCTTCCCCTCAAGTCCCAGTCCCAAGCGTGTCCATCTCTCGGAGGGTGCGCATTGCACCCTTTGTGTATGCATATATCCGTCCCCTCCTCCCCCTCACCCCTCCCCCTTCCCCCCCCTACCCGACATCC
>RJWJ010041458.1:0-13477 GCA_004363605.1 Indri indri | reverse complement strand
TTCCCCAGAGAGACAGAACCAGTAGGACACGGAGAGTGAGGCAGCGAGAGCAGAGAGATTGACTGCTTTCTTTTAAGGAATCGGTTCATGAGATTGCAGGGGTTGCAAGTCCAAAATCTGCAGGGCAGGCTGGAGAAGAGTTGACGTTGCCACTTGAGTCTTAAGGCAGACTACAAGCAGAATCCTTCTTCCCCAGGGGACCTCGGTCTTTGCTTGGGGCCTTCAACTGATTGGATGAGGCCCACTCACATTGTGGAGGGTGATCTGCTGTACTCAAAGTCTACAGATCACATCTAACAAATACCCTCACAGAAACATCTAGACTGGGTTACCACAGCCTAGCCAAGTTGGCACATAAAATAAACCATCACATCCGTTTCTCATTTTACTTGAGTGTTAATAGCGTTGGAAGAAGCCTGCCACAGACTCTCACTGCACGGCTCCTGCTGACCTGCCTTGGGCTCTAGAGGTGGCCTCCCCTGCTGCTCACGGTCACTGCCTCCCCTTCCAGGGGTAGGAACCCGTGGCCTGGGGGCCACATTTGGCCTTATGGATCCCTGAGTGCAGCCTTTTGAGTGACTCCAAATTTAACAGAACCAATCTCTTTAATAGCAGGCCCTGGACCCCAGCACCCCCCCTTCCAGGCCATGCACCGTAATTTCTCCTCCCTTTCAGATGGGACCAATGGCCACAGCCTTTGTTCTCCAGGGCTGTCTCGACTCCCTCATCTCCCTTCTCTCTCCAGGAAGTGCTCTGGCCTAGCAGCTCCCTGTCTCTGCTTCGCTCAGGGGGCCTCTCTCCCAAATTCAATGGTCAGTGCTTTTGCTCATCTAACTTAATCTCTACGCAGCATTTATCCCTACTGACCCTCCCTCGTCCTTGAAACACGCTCGCCTCACTTGGATTCCAGGGCACCACACTTGCAGCTACAGTTTTCCTTCTACCGCAAAGCGACAACAGCCCCGGCTCTCTTCCCATTCCTTTCCGCCCCCTAGGCTTCCCTGGGTCTGCCCTCCCGGAGGGGCTTCTCAGTCCACTCTCGACTCCTGCTACATGCTGTAACCCCAGATTTCCACCTCCAACCGTGGCTTTCTTCTCCACAGGGTCATTAATACTTACTTGTCCACTGGGCATCTCGAAACCAGCAAGCCCCAAACCCACCGCCTCAACCCCAAACCCAACTCCTTCCCAGAAATCTGCTTCCTCAAATTCCCCATCTCTGGAAGGACACTCCAGTCACCCATTTCAGGCGCGAACTGCCGTCATTCCTCACTCCTTCAACACCCACAGCAGGCCGCTGGGAAATCCGCTCTGCCTCAAGGCAGAGCCTGGAAGGAGCCTGCCCTGGGCCACTGCTCACCCACTCCGCCTCCACCAGCCGGCTCCTGAGTCCGGAACCCAGTATCTCCGGCCTGGATTTCTGCAGCAGTTGCCGATAGGAATTCTTCTTCCTCTGTCCCGCTCCAATCTGTTCTGCACAGTGATCTCGGTAAAACGAACATCCCATCAGGCCACGGCCCTCCGCTTGAAACGCTCTAATGAGTGCAAAATCCAGTCACTTGGTTCCACCATTCATTCTCTCACTATTCTTCTGCCCAGCCAAGCAAGCTCCTACTTCCCGGCCTTCGCACATGCTGTTCCCTCCGCTGGAATGCTCTTCCCACATACCTCTACTCAGGTGCCCCCCACCTGCTCTCCGCTCAAACGTCACCTCCTTATAGAGGCCGTACCTGACTGTCCCAGCACGCTCCTCCTTACTGTTTTATTTCTTTCATGACACCTATCATTAATGGCATTAAATTGCGGAGTCGTTTATTTATTACCTGATTCCCCTCCCAGCTTCTTGGAACTAGGATATTTCTTCTGTCTACCATGAACTCCCCAAGGATGGAATAATTGTTGGCACGCAGCAAACATAAAAATATACACAATCAGCAACATAATATAAACTGAATAAATGTACACATTGGGCGTGATGACGGCTGATAGTCACTGAGCAGGATATACATGCAGGGTCCTCTTCCTCATGCTTTACCAACAGTATCTGATACAACCGCATTTGGTGCAGAGGAAAACACCTTCCCACGGCCTCCAGTGCCCCTACTTGCCTCCTGGCCACCTTGATTTGCACATCCCCTACCCCAGGGCCTTTGCTGTCAAGGTGGCCAGCACCTGGGATAGGCCCGCCCAGCTATAGGCTTGATCACCTCCCTCATCTCAACTATCACCTTCACAGTGAGGCCTGTCCTGCCCTCCTCTTTAATACCGTGACCATCACCAGCCCATCCCCAGCACTCCTGTCTCCCTTTATTTCTACAGCGCAGAGCATGTCATTGATTTTGCTTCCCTCCGATAGCCAGTTGAGCCGGTTGTGTTTGCGGACGTATCAGCTCCTGGAAGGGTGCCTAGCATTGCAAATGCCCAGCAGGTGCTCAGTACACTTTTGCTGAATGACTGAATGATCCCGCAAAACCAAGAAATGAGGTCGGTAGCATCATCCCTGTTTTACAGATGAGGAAACTGAGGTACAGAAAGGTTGCATAGGCCTGAGCTCACCTGGCTAGGATTTAACCCAGGTGATCTGATTCCGGAACCCGGACTCTTAAGCCGTGTTGAGCTAAATGCAGAAGAAACATAAAGAGTATATTCCGAGCCTCTCAAGGTTAACAGTGAGAGGGACAGCTGTGCAGGGAGGTGTCAGTTCAGGGAAGGAACTGGATTGAGTGATGGGAATTAACTTGATGCTGTCTGCCAGCAATCTGTGGGCCTTACACTTTATCTGCTTTAGGGTTGCAGGGGCAGAGCTATGAGCACTGATTGCCAAACACTCAACTGCTGGTTCCTGGGCCAGTCACAGGGCTGGGAGCTCCAGCAGGACTGCTGCAGAACACCACAGGCTGGGACGTTTGCTAAAGCACCTAAGCCTGACCAGCCTTTGCTGATTTTTGGTCCCATCCCCACCCCCAATGCCTCTCCCCCAGGCCATGGTTCCCAGCTGGTGCTCCCAAGAGAGGAGTGCATGAATCACACAAAGTCAAGGGGGGTGGCTCCTGCTGGTATCCTTAGGCTCCAGGACAGCCCTGCCCAAGTTTGGCTGTCATCTGGGGAACAATCACTGTTTACAAACAACAGCTTCACTCCTTTGCTTAGGCCGTCTCCTGCTAAAGTCACAGAATCTGGGCATTTAAAGAATGGTGGCTCCCAGTAATTCCGCTTGTCAGAAGTGATTATTCCAGTAATTTAGAGGAGGAAATGGAGGCACCCAAGCCCATGGAATGGGAAGAGCCACGCAGCTAAGGGATCCTGTACCTTGGTCCAACCACCTTCGCCCTACTTCCTTGGCCAAACCACTTTCTTTGGGGAAACTGGTTTCCTTCTGCTTGCCCTTGAAACAGCACCGGACGGAAACCAGAGCTACCAGAGGCAGCTGCACTCCAGCAGACGGAGATTTTTCTCTTCTGTGGGGGAGTCCAACTTCAGCGCAGGGCAGATGGAGAAGGGGCTGTGGGGACCAGCCTGCTTGGGGACCGCGATACACTTTCCCCCAAGCTCTGGAGCCTGAAAAAGGAAGGATGTCCCTGGGAAACGCCGCCCGAGAATGTGGGATATATTGAGCATAGGATAGTGGCCAGCTGCCCTGTCTCTGGGTGGGGATCCGGAGGCCCGTAACTCCTGCTTGCCCCTCACTGCCACAAGTCCCTTACGCTCCTCCTCTGGCCCGGTGTGAACAGGGGCAGCCTTCACTCCCCTACTCGGGGCGGTGATTCGCCCCAGCCCCTCTGAGCCCTGCTCAGGCCCGTCCTGACGCTCAGAGTGGCCGCGTAGCGGGCAGCCTTTCTTACACGGTGACACTCCGCAAACCAGCTTCACGCCAAGAGGGCGCGGGGAGATGCCTTCGCGTCCGGTGGGGGACGCAGGGGGAAACGAGTCTGCGAGTCTGCAGCCCCGCTAGCCCGAAAGAGGCGTGTAGGGCCGGGCTCCGAGGAGGGGTTTGGCTGGAAGGGCTGGGCCTGCCCGGCGCGGGGCGGGGTGGTCACAGGCGGATACCGAAATGCGGCGGCCGGCGGAGCGCGGGAGCCCCCTTCCTTCGCTCCTCGCCCCCCACGGCCTCCCACCCCCCGTTCCCGCATTCCCCCCCGGCCGCGGCTCCCGGCGTGGTCCCCGGGGGGAGCTGGAACGGCGGAACAGGGGAAGCAGAGCCCCCAGCCCGACCTCCCGGACCGCAGGCGCGCCCGCGCGAGCCCCTGCCCACCGCGTCCTCGGAGCCCAGCTCTCCGCCGCGCCTCGACGCCCCTGCCTCCCGTCCGCCCGGCCCCGTCCTCCGCGCGGGCCCGCGGAGGCCCGGCAGCCGGCGTGGCGCCCCCACAGCCCCCGGCCCGGCGGCCGGGCCCGGGCGCGCGCGGGGCGGGGCGGGGCGCGCGGCCCGGGCCGGGGGTGTCGGATGTCACCCCCCGCGCACACCTCGGCCGGGGGGCGGGGAGCGAACCACTGAGATGCAGAGACCTCCCCGGTCCTAGAGCGGAGCAGGAAGTGTCCCAGGGGAGGGAGCCGGAGGGCTCCGGCCTTTCCTTTCCGCGGCGTCCGGCGGGCTCCGGCGACGGCCAGGCCTGAGCGGCCCGCCACCGGGACGCGCCGCGGCGGTGAGTGCCGCGGGCCCCTGCGCCCGGCCCCGCCCCGGCCGTGCCGGCGCCGCCTCCCGGCCAGGGGCGAGCGGTCGCGGGCGTGCGGGCGGGGGACGCGGCGACACAATTGTTTCTCAGGCGCCTCCATTTGCCTCCTAGCCGAGCCGTGCTGTTCTGGATGGTCGCGAGTCGAGGTCCGCACTGGCCACGGGAGGCGTCGTCGGGCCCCTGCGGAGACCCGCCTCAGCCAGGACGCCGGGAGAGCGCGCTGGAAGGATGAGGAGCGGCTGCCCGGGACTTCCGCTGCAGCAGGAGGGGTCCGCGGCAGACGCCGGGCCGGGGTTCCCGGCTGGGAGGTGAGGAGCCGGAGCGGGTAGGCCGGCGGGGTGTGCGAGAGCGCGCGCTTCCCCGCTTCCCTGGCTCAGGATGCCCTCCTCTTTTCCTTTCCGCCGATTCCGCTCTGCCCTCTTCCCAGAGCTGCTTGAAGCAAGCTCCGCCCCCGCGGGAACCCTCCCCTATCTAACGTTGGTTCATTCATCAGGAATCTTCTCCCGAGCCTCCTGCACGTCAGGTGCCCGGGTGACAAAGAGGAGCACGGTTGTTGGTTAGAGATGATTCTAAGGAACTGGATGCTGAGGGTGGGGCGCTCGGTGCCTCAGCATGGGGGCAGACCCCAGTAATCAGGACCCTGCCGGTGGCCAGAGGGGGCAGGTGAGGAGAGTGGGTGGGGCCCAGAGGGGTTGCACATGCCGGAGCCGCTGTGGAAGGGAATCTGGTGGTGAGGAGAGCTGCAACGGGTCCAGCCAGACTCCTTCGCAGTCCCCTCCTGCCTGTCTGCATGTCTTTACTTTGGAAAGCAAAGAGGTTCAGAGACTTGGGTTTTTCCTGTGCCACTCAGTTGCTTTGTAGCTTTTCTGGCATCACTTGTCTTCTTGTGCCCCATCTGCACCTTGTGACCTGTTGGAGGTTGAGGTGCTGCCAGGCTGGAGAACCACATACACAGATGGGGGTGCGGAGGGCCAGTGGCTGTGCCTGGAGACCATAGAGGCTTGATGGCAGTGGTGCATGTGTGTCCCCGTCCGCCCTTTCACTTTCCCTGTGTCCCAAAGTGTGGATCAGTGAACACCGGTCAGATGCACTTGTTGTCTCCGTTGTCCCTCTCTGTGTGTTGGTCGGGTTGTCTACACAACAGCCTAGGAGGTGTGGGGACCCCTCCCTCCCATCGTGGGAATGTATGTCGTGGCCTGTGATATCCATGGTCTCCATGAGGGCCGAGAGCTGTGCGGTGAGTGATCCCCTCTTCATTCCTGGCCAGGGAAGGTCTGTGAGGTGTGTGCCATGCCTTGACTGTGGTTTGAAGAGGGCAACGCTAGGGAGGAAGGTGGAGACAAGGTTGAAGGTTAAGGTATCTTTATATGATAAAGATTACTGTTGAGATGTTCAAGTGAGTTGGGTGGACCCCTCATAGGAAAGCACTGATGTTAAACACCGTGTTATTTCTCTCTGGCATATGGCCACCTCTTGTGAGTTTCCCCATCTCTGTCTGGGTGTCTTCTTGCCTGTGCTTATCCCCTGCCGCCCAGGGCAGGCTCTGCTGGGAGAGGCTGATTCTGGCTCTGTTGACCAGCTAGCATGCAGCACCAGTGGTCCGCCACCAGCAGGATAAATTTTCCATTCCTGAATACACGTTGAAGGTTTTTCTCATGCACGTGTGTCTTTGTCTTTCCAGCTCAGTTTGCAAAGGTCTTAAGAACAAGGACGCTGACTTTGGCTCCAAAGCCTCAAGGTAGTGGCCTGCTTGACACGGCTATCTCGGGTCCTTTCCTGGAGGACCTGGCCACCAAAGGTACCAGAGAGTCTTGATTACATCTTTTTCTTGTATGTGGCCCTGTTGGTCTCCTGGGATGCTTGAAACACCAATGTCATGTTGAAATGCCACCGCTTTTCTGCCAGATTTCCTGCTTTGTTCATTCAGTCGCCCATTTAGGAGTATCCACATGTAGCGATACTGATGGGGGGATCCTTCTCTCTTTCCCATTCTCACGTGTAAGGATGACACTTCTTACATTTCCCAGGGCTTCTCCAAAGGGCTGGTCTCTGTGGGCTTTGTCAGTTTCCCTATCACTACCCCCCAGAAATGACTGAAGAAAACCAGAACATTGAAGCCAGTGATTTCTGTTTGGAAATAGGGTCGTCTTCTGCTGCTGACCCCCATCAAATCCCATCATGCCCACAGCCCTGTGCCCCCGAGTCTTGGCTCCGAAAGAAAGTGAGGAGCCCAGGAAAATGAGGAGCCCACCTGGAGAGAACCCTAGCCCCCAGGGGGAGCTTCCCAGCCCCGAGTCCTCTCGTCGCCTCTTCCGCCGTTTCCGCTACCAGGAGGCAGCAGGCCCCCGGGAGGCCCTACACCGCCTCTGGGACCTGTGCCGAGGCTGGCTGCAGCCCGAAAGGCACACCAAGGAGCAGATCTTGGAGCTACTGGTGCTAGAGCAATTCCTGGCCATCTTGCCCCGGGAGATTCAGAGCTGGGTGCGGGCCCAAGAGCCCGAGAGCGGCGAGCAGGCTGTGGCCGCCGTGGAGGCACTGGAACGGGAGCCCGGGAGACCCTGGCAGTGGGTGAGAGGAGGGATGGGACTGGGATGGGTTTGACCTGGGCTGGACAGTCCCATGCTCAATCACTTTGGCTGGGTCATGCAATTGGTTTCCAGGGCCAAGGAATTCATTCTGTCTGGAGCCACATACCTAGGTTAGGCCAAGACTAGAGTTTCCTAAGAAAACAGGTGTCACTCCATAAAGGCTCTAATTTGGGCATGATTGTGTCATTCCCCCCCCAGCCCCGTCCAAGGCTCAGGTTGAACTTGGTGGTCAGCTGTGGACTCAGTGGTCAGCAGCAGGCCCAGGGAGGGAGGGAACCTCCCTACGTAGCCCTGAAAAGCTCTCTCTGGGATTGCAGCTCAAGCACTGTGAAGACCCCGTGGTGATTGATGATGGGGACAGCCCTCTGGAACAGGAGCAGGAGCGGCTGTCAGCGGAGTCCCAGAGCGACCTTGCAAAGAGCCAGGATGCCCAGCCTTTGGCCCTGGCACAGGGCTTTGGGCTCCCAAGCAGAGCACCAGGCCAACTCAATGGAGACCCAGGTATGCAGCCTTAAGGAATGTGGGAGGGGGAGCTGGGAGTCTGCATCTCCCAGACTGTGTGCTGGGTGTGGTTTTTGTCAAGCCGATGGCTTTTTACATCAAAGCTTTTCTCCTGTCCCGTGAGGAACTGTGAGTCCCTCCCTGGAGCGATCGAATTAGACTCCCAGGAGGATGTCTGTTCTCTTGTGGTGCTAGGTCTTCCCAGAGAGAAACTCTTCTGTAGGTGGGTGTCTTTAAGGTTGTGTCTCCTCATCTCTTTGAGAGTGCATCTCTATGGGATTTGTCAGTGTGGGGACAGCCAGGGACCGTCACTATACAACTAGGACCTGTAATGTGAGCCGAACATGGCCATTTCTTCTTGTCTCTCAGAACCTCTGTTTCCTTGGCCACAAAATCATTGTGATGCTGCAAGGAGATATAAAAATACTTTAAAGGGCTGCCGTGTATGGGGCCTGAATGGCGGTTAGGCATGGTTTGAATATCTGTACAAAACGTACAGTGGCTACAGACAGATAGTTTTGTCACCGGATAAACTTGACTTTGAATCTTCCAGGTATGACCCGGGGCATGCTTCTAAACTCTCAAAGCCTTGGTTTCTTCCTCTGTCCAGTAGAGATAATAGTTACTTTTTTTTTTTTTTTTGGAGGATTAAATGAGATCAAACCCATAAAATGTTGAGCACAAGGCCTGAGCCACCTAAAACTTTCAGTTGAAGCAATTATCATGGGAAACTTTGGTGCCTCAGATTGAAGGAAGTCTATGGGGAGTGAGTTATTCTGGGTGGGCTTGATGCATTGCCCTACGGTTATAAAGGAAAAAGAATCTGAGAAGCCAGGAGTGCTTTCTTGTGATTTGCAGTTGTGGTTGGCATTATAAAAAGCTTTTCAGTAAATGAACCAAAATACCCATTAAATTTCCCTATGTGCAAAACTGTACTGACTTCTATATAAATCAAATAAACTCTTAAGCCTGTCTTTGGTTAAAAGTCAGGACAGGTGTGTTAGTTTGCTTGGGCTGCCATAACAACATTCCACAAACTGGCTGGCTTACATAACAAATTCTCTAGATCAAGGTGTGGCAGCTTTGGCTTCTTCTGGGGCTTCTCTCCGTGGCTTGTAGATAGCTTCTCTCTGGGTCTTGACATTGTCTTTCCTCTTTGTTTATCTGTGTCCTAATCTCTTTTTTTTTTTTTTTTTTTGTCTTTGAAACAGAGTGTCGCTCTGTTGCTGGGGCTACAGTGCCCTGGAGTCAGCCTAGCTCACAGCAACCTCAAACTCCTGGGCTCAAGCAATCCTCCTGCCTCAGCCTCCTGAGTAGCTGCAACTACAGGCACACGCCACCACACCCGGCTAATTTTTTCTATTTTTAGTAGAGACGGGGGTCTCGCTCTTGCTCAGGCTGGTCTCGAACTCCTGATCTCAAGCGATCCTCCTGCCTCGGCCTCCCAGAGTGCTAGGATTACAGGTGTGAGCCACCATCCCTGGCTCTAATTTCTTCTTATAACAAAGGATGCCAGTCATACCATATTAGGGCCCACCCATATGACATCGTTTTAACTGAATTATCTCTTTAAAGACCCTGTCTTCAAACACAGTCAAATCTGAGTTATCTGGGGATTAGGACTGCAGCAAGCAGCCTGGGTTATGAAGGAAGTAGGAGGCCATGGGAGAGGCCTTGTAGTGGGGTCTGGGAAGGCACTCAGGAGAGGGGGAGAGCTTGAGGAACCACAACAGCCTATGCAAGTGCTTCTTGGTGAAGTTCTGAGATAAGCCAGCAATAATTAAAAATTAATTTAATTTTTTAAATTAAAAACTTAAATTTTTTAAATTTATTTTTTATTTTATTTATTGATTTATTCATTGATTGCTACAGCGCCGGCAGGAGGTGCCCAGGTCCCGCCGAGTTCTGGTGCGGCAAAAGTGATTCTTAAAAGTGTCCATGTAGTCATTTATCATGGCGAAAGGTAGAGTCAGGCTATAGTCCATCTCCCAGAAGGTGGCAGGTGTGAGAAAGCAGAATTAAAATACCCACTCCTGGAGAGATTGGTCAAAGGATACGAATTTCAGTTAGGATGAATAAATTCTGGAGATCTGTGGTGACTGTAGTTAAAAATAAGGCATTTTATACTTGGAAACTGCTAAGAGAGTAAATATTAAATGTTCTCATCACAAAAAATAAATGGTATGTGAGGCAATAGAAGTGTTCATTAGATTGACTTATTTTACAATGTTAAAATGTAACATCACATTGTACACAATTTTGTACACAAAATACATAAAATTCTTTTTGTCAATTATACCTTAATAAAGCTGGGAGATGAAAGTAAATTAAAGAGATGAAAAAATAAACCTTAGTTGAACATGTACACAAAAAAATACTTCCTCCTCAAATCCACACCCTCCCAGCCTGAGCTTCCCCTTCAGGCAGCAGTGAAGAGTCCGCCTTCCACTGGGACCCCCGGAATGTCACTGCCATCTGTATCAGCTCCTGTCCCAGTCCTTTGTTCCAAGTAGCTACTCCTGCAGCTGCAGTTTCCTAAAGGCTTTGCATCCCGGGTCTGAAAGGTCAGGGACACTGGCTTCTGGGGTTTGCTTTGATGTTGACTTAACACATTTAGGGTTAACCTCTGGGATTTTTCTCTAAATCAAGAGACTATAGTACAGCTTTCCAAGTGTTATTCTGTAAAAGAAGCACCTTTCGAAACACAGAGCTCATTTTTATGTGGCTCATTGCAGAAGCCTGAGCAAGGTGAAGTTGCCAATCAGGAGAGGAAACATTAGAACACGAGGCCTGGTAGCCCAAAATAAAGCAGGATGAGATGGTCCCAGAGCCACACTCTACACTCCACACTTTGGTGTGACGGTGGTTAGGGTACCGCACCACGTGCTCTTCTAGGAACCCCTAACAGTGCCTTTCTACAGAACTTTTGTTTAATTGACAAAAGTTGTATATATTTATGGTGTACAACGTGATGTTTTGATATATGTATACATTGTGAAATAATTAAATCAAGCTAATTAGCTGGGCACAGTGGCACGTGCCTGTGGTCCTAGCTGCTTGGGAGGCTCAGACAAGAGGACCGCTTCAGCCCAGGAGTTCCAAGCCGTTGTAGGCAATATGTCGAGACTCTGTCTCTTTAAAAAAAAAAAAAACCAAGCTAATTAACATATGCATTACCTCACATAGTTATCCTTTTTTTATGGCAAAGACACTTAAAATCTCCTCTCTTAGCAAGTTGCAAGTACGCAATACATTGTTACAAGCTGTAGTTACCAAGTTGTACCATAGAACTCTTGAACTGATTCTTACCGTCTAAGTGAAGTTTTGTGTCCTTTGGCCGACATCTCCAGAAGGCCCTCCTGGCCGCCGCGTAACCAGCAGGCTTCTGTCTGCTTCTGCCAATTCGACTTTTAGATTCCACACGTGAGCACACGCGGTCTTTGTCTTTCTGTGCCTGGCTTATTGCGCTTTGCTAACGCCCTCCAGGTCCATCCACGTCGCGAGTGACAGGATTTGCTTCTTTCTGGACGCTGACTAGTATTCCACTGTGTGCATGTACCAAATTTCCTGTATCAGTTCATCTCTTGATGGGCACTTAGGTTGAATCCGGATCTTGACTGTTACGAATAGCGCTGCGCTGAACCTGGCAGTGGAGATGTTTCTTCAAGATACTGATTGCATTTACTTTGAGCATATGCTCAGAAGAGGGATTTCTGGGTCATTTGGTAGTTCTATTTTTAATTTTTTGAGGAACCTTCATACTGTTTTCTATAATGGCTGTACTAATTTACACTCCCATCAACAGTATACAAGGGTTCCCTTTTCTCCACATCTTCAATATTTGGGTGTCTTTTTAATGGATCTTTACAGTTTATAAACTTAGAAGGGCTGTTTGGAAAGTTTCCAGCCATCGTTAACATAACAAGAACGGTTACATGGCTGGATACTTTCTGGACAGCCCTCGTATAAATGTGTAAATAAATTTCTGTGACACTGGAGTTCCACAGTGATCCTCGTTGCCAACAGGCCTTGCCGATACCTCGACTCTGCAAAGTTTTAACCTTTATTTTCCCCATATTTTGGATGACAAAGCTGAGGTCCCGGGACCTACTGGAGGTCAAATAGCTAATTATTTATTGGCAGTGCCAACTTGAGCCTAGGCATTCCCTGTTATAGCTTCCATTGTTGTATCTGAAAACAAAGTAACAGAAATCTTTGTGGTTTGCAGAGTGCTTTTCATGTGCATCATTTTGTAATCCTCATTTTCCAGGTAAGCGCAGAAACCCTGCGTTTTAAGAAAAGCACCACAAAACAGCTCCCTGTTGGGGCCTATCGTGATTTTCTTTGCTCACCAAAACTGAAGTGGACAAAAGCCCCAGGCAGGTCAGGAGTTGTCAGCGCCAGGCCTGGCCGGCTTTGGGACACCCTTGTCTGATCTCTTTCAGTTCCACAAGACGCTTTCCTTCTTCAGGAAGAGACTGTGAGGGACGCACAGCAGGTGGCCACTCTCCAGCTGCCCCCGGTGAGTGATTTCTGCGAGTCTGCAGATCACGTGTGTGCCTCTCTGTGAGCCCCAGGGCAGCCTTCCCAGGACCCAGCCAGCTCGCTGACTGCCACACAGGATGTTCAGCCCCAGCCCATAAAAACTGAAACGAGCAGGACGCGAGCTTGCCAGACACCCAGCCCCTCCTCCTGCCCTCAGAGTCCCAGCTGCTCTCTAGGCCGACTGTGAGGCTGTCTTCAGGAAGCTTGGCGCAGACAACAATGGCAGAAATCAGAAGCCCTTAGTCCCCATCACTTGACCTCTCAGCATTTCTAAGTTCCCCTCCTATGAAAAACGGAAACTTCTTTGCTCTATTATTTCACAGGGTATTTTTTAATTTAATAATCATCGCATTATGGCTGGGCACGATGGCTCGCACCTGTAATCCCAGCACTTTGGGAGGCCAAGGTGGGAGGATCACTTGAGCCCAGGAGTTCAAGACCAGCCTGGGCAACATAGGGAGACCCCCATCGCTACAAAAAATTAAAAAAAAAAAAAATTAGCTGGGTATGGCGGCACATGGATATAGTCCTAGCTACTCGGAAGGCTGAGGCAGGAGGATCGCTTGAGCCTTGGAGTTGGAGGCTGCAGTGAATTATGATCACGCCATTGCGCTCCAGCAGCCTGGGTGACAGAGCGAGACTCTGTCTCAAAAATAAAAATCATCTCATGAATAGCTGTATTTCAGAAATGTTAGGAAATGGAAGGAATAAAACGCAGATAATTTCAGTGCCATCACAGAACCATGCAGTGGGCCGTTTGGGAATTTCCCTGGCGTGTTCCCGTTGGTGTCTCCGTATACGGCTGCTCACGCAGGTGCTCCGAGGAGTCGGGTGGGAGCTGGTCCAGCAGGTGTCCTTACTCACCGCTCTCTAGCCCAGTGCCGCCTTTGGCCGTGCTTTCTGACTATGTCCCCTTCATTTTCCCTTCTAACACTTCCCACTGGCAGGCGTGTGCTTAGCTGTGATGGCGTCATCTCCTCCCGTGGGAGCAGGAGGTGTGGCTCCTGCTTTGTCTCGTTGCTCCTCGGCCGTCAGAAGACTGCGTGGGGTGCAGTAGACTCACTATTAACGCAGCTCAACAGAATGTAGGAAGCTGAACAGTTTGCTTTCCACGAGTTCATTTGACGTGACTTTAAACTTGGAGTGGGGACAGCTGGGAATGGGCAGGAGTTC